>CM044439.1:4668626-4681918 GCA_024363595.1 Xenopus borealis
GGGGGGGAGGCTTTTATTCATTACATGTTGGATTCTCCTTCAATGTTAAATTCAGATAACAGAATAAGGTAAGATAAGGCAACAGGAACTCATGAACCCTGGGATTCTGGAACAAGGGCACTAGAACACAGGATGGCTTAATGATTAAGCAAAGAGCAGGAACAGTGGCTGACTTAAATAGGCCCTTGATATCAGGTTTGCTGGCACCTGGCTTTAATAAGGTTAATGGTAGACAGAAAAGTATGCATATGTTTATTAGGATTATCAGAAGTTGTTGTGGCAGATCTCCATAGATTCCTGACACCAGCCAAATATTTTATTCCCTGAGTACCAGACAAGACTTTAAAGGGTGAGTGCAGCATTGCTGTATGCCTTTATTTACCTGAAAATGCTTTAACATTCTCTATGTTTATAAGAGCCTTTGTCTTTGAGTTAAAAAGCACTAAAAGACATAATATAGCTAGTTACACATTTTGAGAAACAATATCAATATTTAATCTTTTATTATTAGATTGCAATACAGCTGTAGGGATGGCATGCACTTTTACTGTGACAAGACAAAAGTCATTAGTAATGAAGGAGCTCAAAGCATTAATAATATCAGAAAAAATCAAATCATGACAAAAAAATAAAATAAAGCTTTTTTATTTAGTTTTGAAGATTGCCCCAATGCAGTACAAAAAGTTCATTTTAATAAGTAAATAGCGAATAAACAGACTCGACATTACAACAATCACAATGAAATATCTGCCATGTTTTTTGCACTTTTTGTCTTGACCTGAATATAAAAATTGATGTAGGTGACCTACATTCACCATATATTTGCAGCATTGTCTATGATTGCAAGAGATGTATTCATGAGGGAAGGCAGTGAGAGGCAGATAGACATTCCCCCATGTCATTTATACATGTAAATTAGGGAGTTCCTGTGGGCTCAGACCACAATAATCCTTGTACAGGAATAGGACAGAATGAGGAACCTACCCCTTAGTGCACTTGCACATCTGTCCAAGGTCTATGTAAAGTTGTAACGTGTTTTAGGGGGGTATTTCCTAAAACCCAAGTTTATCTAATTTTTTTTTTTTAATTAAGTCGACCTAACTCCCATCCATGAATGTAACTCATTTAGCAATAATTTTTATGAAAAAATCCAGTGCAAAAAATGTTGCAACAAATGTATTCGTCAATTTGAATCATATGAATGATTAAAATTTTGTCGTAAAAACTTATTGGATCTAATTGTCAAGAAACATCTTGGGGACATCTCCCACTTATACATGACCTTATACATGACCTTTAGCAGCCTTGGGGTATATATACTGTATATATATATAAATATATACAGTATATATATATATATATATATATATATATATATATATATATATATTGATCTAAACTCTAAAAATTCACAACCAGAAAAATTTGAGGTAAAAAAATAGGGACAGAATGGTGTATTTGAATCTTCTGGTAGTATTTGTTTCTGTCAAAACTCAATTTCAACACCAACTTGAATTTGAAATTTGAATTTAAATTGGAATCTGAGATTTATCATCCCTCTACCCTGGAACTCAAATTAGCTAGTTTGCCACCTAAAAACTGCCAAGTTCATGTAGAAGTCAATAGCAGAGGTCCACTGACTTATTTTACGTTAATAGCCTTCCTGACATTCAATTTTCTTGCATAGAAATTGTGTTCAAATTCGATTCAGATTCGATTTGAGTTTTCAGGTTGGTAGCATTGTTTCAAATTTTAAACGTTCAAGCTTTTTCTTAACATAGTAACATAGAAAGTTAGGCTGAAAAAATACACACTTCCAACAAGTTCAACCTTTCAACTTTTTTTTAACCTACCTAACTGCTAGTTGATTCAGAGGAAGGCAAAAAACCCCATCTGAAGCCTTTCTAATTTGCGTCTCCAATTTGCCTCAGGGGAGGAACAAGTTCCTTCCTGACAATGGCAATTGGACTAGTCCCTGGATCAACTTGCACTATGAGCTATGTTCCATAACCCTGTATTCCCTCACTTGCTAAAAAGACATCCAACCTCTTCTTAAAGCTATCTAATGTATCAGTCTGTACCATTGATTCAGGGAGAGAATCCCACATCTTCAAAGCTGGCCAGTGTACTGGGTCAGGGCCCATGTCAAATTTATCTAACATGACCTATCCTTCATAAAGCCATTCTGATTGCTGCTCATAATGACATTCGCTATGACAAAATTTTGAATGTGATCCCTTAACAAGCCTTCAAATAATTTGCCCACCACAGATGTCAAACTTACTGGCCAATAATTGCCAGGCTGAGATCGTAATCCCTTTTGAAATATTGGAACAACATCAGCTTCTCCAATCCATAGGCATCATACAAGATCTGAGAAAATCAGAAATAAGGTCTGGTCTAAAACTGAACTAAACCTGGGGTGTAGGCCATCAAGCCATAAAGCTTTTTTTTCACTAATTTTTATTAAAGCTTTATGAATCATATGCTGAGTCAGCCACTGACTAGATTGAACTGAGCCATCTGTGTAGCTATGAAGTGAGCCTGGGAACTCAGACTCCTCTATTGTGTACACTGAAGAAAATAACTGATTACCACATATGCCTTTTCTGTATGCGCTACAACCATACTGGTGCCATTTTTAAAGGAGCAACACTCCTTTAAATAAGATACCATTGGAGTTTTAAGGTCATTCAAGTTTACTTGAGGTTAAAAAAAAACCTCAATAATCGGCCTTTGATAAATCAGCCCCTTAAAATACAGCCTGAGAGAGAAATGTTGTGAAGGGGCACTGGGTAGCAAAGCAATGTGCTGCAGGGCTATTGAAGATGCTAAAACTACTATTTATCCAGGCACATATGCAGACAAGGAACTTATTTCTGTTTCTAGACTCCCCGTAAACATAAGTGTAAATGTTTATAATGCAGGATAGAAGAATTATGCAATAATTCCATATGTCACTTGTTGCCGCCTTACAACAATTTATGTGTGCTTCATGTGCTGCCTAATGCTTTGTAGGATTGATTTTTCAACAACATATAAATCTTTCCTTTTTTATCTAACAGCTTTTATCATATCATCTTCTGTTGTCAACCATGACAGGTATATGGCAATTTAGCAATAAGTAAGGCATCCTTTTATTTATTTTTTTTAGAGCAAACATGGCAACTGCATTACTTTAAAAATATCTTAACCAAAGTCTATTTTACATTTCAAAAAAGAAAGGAATGCCTTATATCATTGTGGAACAAAAATACATAACCACCAATGTCAAGTAAAAATAGTATCGATATTCTAAAGAATGAAATGGAGACATTGTCTTTTTATGATCTAACAATCACAGCTTTTTTGGTCAGGGTTTCTCTGCGCTCATTGTATGTATGTATATTTTTATTTGTATAGCGCTCCTTGAGGGCAAAGCACTGTACAGCAACAATAAATTAGTAACAAACAAGGGATCACTGCATTAATAAGTAACAATAAGGGCATTATTATAAATGCAGTTTGCATAAATATAAAATATAATTACACAGTGTTGAGGAGACAAGATGATGGAGGACCCTACCCCTTGGGGCTTACAGTCTAAATGGGAGGGTAACTTACGGACACAATTTGGAGGGGTAATAAAGTGCTTTTTACAGTGGGTGAAACTGCCATACAAGTGCCAGTTCAGGTGTTACCCAGGTGCTCCCAGAGGTAGTCTCTGAGTTTTGTTTTAAAAACATTGAGGGAGGATTCTCTCCAGAGAGATGCAGGAATGGCATTCCAAATATAAGGAGCTGCAAGAGAGAAGGGTTTGATATGGGAAACAGCAGTAGAAGTGGGGGGTACAACCAAGCGGTTAGTCTGAGAGGAGCGGATGTTTTGGCCAGGAACATATAGAGAAACAAGAGATGAGATGTTGTTAGGTGTAAAGGAATGAAGGGCTTTGAAGGCTACGAGGAGAAGTTTATAAGTTATTCTTTGTTTTATAGGAAGCCATGATAATGACTTCAACAGGGGAGGGGCCTGTACCTTTTTGGATGAGAGGAGGATAATTCTGGCAGCAGAATTTAATACAGACTGTAGAGGGGAGAGATGGGAGTTAGGCAGGCCCGTTAGTAGAAGGTTACAGTAATCTAGGCGGGATAGGATGAGAGCATGCATGAGTGTCTTGGCTGTAGTAGGTGAAAGGAAGGGACGTATTTTTGCAATATTACGTAAGAAAAAGTGACAGGTTTTGACAGTGGCATTAATATGATCAGAGAAGGAGAGAGAGGAGTCAAATATCACCCCTAGACAGCGTGCTGAATTGACCGGGTCAATGAGCATGCCATCAATAGAGATAGTAAAACGGGGAGTAGGGCCAGGCTTAGGTGGAAAGATGATTAGTTCTGTTTTTGTTAGGTTGAGTTTGAGGTGGCGCTGGTTCATCCAGTTGGAGATTGCTAGGAGGCAGTTAGAGATTTGAGCCTCTGTTTCAGCTGTTAATGAAGGGGTGGATAAATATATTTGGGTATCATCAGCATACAGATTATAATTAAAGCCAAATGAGCAAATGAGATCTCCCAAAGACAGAGTGTACAGAGAGAACAACAAAGGACCAAGTACAGAGCCTTGCGGCACCCCTACATTAAGAGGAATCGGAGATGAGGTTTTATTATCTCAAGAGCCAGTGAATGTTCGGTTAGAATGGTATGAAGAAAGCCACGATGCAGCCTGGTTCCGGATGCCAAGCGAATACAGAATCTGCATCAGGAGAGAGTGGTCAACCGTGTCAAATGCAGATGATAGGTCAAGGAGGATAAGGATGGAGAAGTGACCTTTGGCTTTGGCAACCTGGAGATCGTTTGTAACTCTGCACAAGGCAGTCTCGGTAGAGGGAGCAGGCCGGAAACCAGATTGCAGAGGGTCCAACAGATCATGGGTGTGTAGAAAGTTAGTAATATGGGAGAACACAATACGTTCTAGGAGTTTAGAGGCAAGCGGTAGAAGGGAGACAGGGCGGTAATTTTACAGACAGGATGGGTCAAGTGTGGCCTTTTTAAGAATAGCCTTTACACAGGCCTGTTTGAAAGGAGAAGGGAAGGTTCCAGAAGCTAGAGAAGAATTGAAGATGTGAGTAAGTGGTGGTGTTAGTTCTGCCACACAGTGTTTGAGCAGAGAAGAAGGCATAGGGTCAAGAGGGCAAGTTGTGAGTGGGGAGGACAAGAGAAGCTTGGAGACTTCAGACATTGTTACTGAAGGGAAGGAATTGAGACATGCAGAAGGGGGCATAGGAAGGAGGAGCTGGTTTGCACTAGTAGAGGTAGGGATCTGATTGCGGATGGACTCTATTTTGTCTTTAAAGAAATCGGCAAATTCCTGGGGGGAGTGAGTCAGGTTGGTTGATACTGTCGATGAGGGATGGAGAAGAGTATTGCATGTGGAAAATAGGCATCGTGGATTGGATTTGTGGTTGTTAATAAGGGTACTGTAGTACTTCTGCTTAGCCTTTGACAAGGCAGAATTGAGGCATGAGAGTAGAAATTTATAGTGAACCAAGTTTGCTTGCGTACAGGATTTCTTCCACATACGTTCAGCCGATCTTGTACAGGAGCGTATGAATCTGGTTTGTGAATCCAGCCAGGGTCTTGGGTTCTGAGCACGTGTACGCTTAGCCTGTAAAGGGGCAAATGAGTCAATAGTCGAGGAGAGAATGTGGTTATACCAGGGTATCAGGGTCAGACATCTCCTTAAAGGAAGTGAGACCGGACCTGAAGGCCTGAGCTAAGGATGGGAGGTCAATGTCACGTGTATCCCGAACTAAGACAGTGGGGGAAGAAGCCGGTGGACACGGAGAGTGAGAGATGGAAAATTTAATCAAATGGTGATCAGAAAGGGGGAAGGGTTCACTGTTAAAACCAGAGAGACAGAGTTTTTTAGTGAAGTCTAGATCCAGAAAGTGGCCATCCTTATGAGAAGGGGTGTTTGTCCACTGCTGGAGCTCAAAGGAGGAGGTTAGGCTGAGAAAATGAGAGGGCCAGGGTTGTGAAGCATCATCGATGTGGAAGTTAAAATCCCCAAGGATGATTGCAGGACTATCAGTGCAGAGGAAGAAAGAAAGCCAGGTGTCAAAGTCAGAAAGGAAGGCAGCAGAGGAGGAGGCTGAAGGGGGTCTGTAAATAACAGCTAAACAGCTACACGTACAGAGAGGGGGTGGAAAATCTGAAGGGTATGGACCTCAATAGAGTTAAATGAGAAGGCTGGAGGAATAGAAATAGGTTTGAACCGACAGCGAGAGGAGAATTCCAACTCCTCCACCACGTCCAATGGTTCGGGGGGTGTGAGAGAAAGAGAGACCACTATGAGAAAGTGCAGCCTCAATGGCGGTGTCATTCTGTGAGAGCCAGGTTTCTGTCAGAGCAAGGAGACTGAGTGAATTAGAACAAAAAAGATCATGGATTAGTGTAGATTTGTTAAGTATAGAGCGGGTGTTAAGGAGGGCACAAGAAAAAGGAAGACAGGGAGAAGGAAGAGTCGGAATCTGAATAAGGTTAGAGAAAGTAGAGGAACGAGATTTGTGCAAGTTGGCAGGAAAACGAGGACGAATATGAGTTGGAATGGAGCAGGGTCCTGGGTTTGGAGAGATATCCCCTGCAGCCAAAAAAAGTAGGTAAAAGAGGGAGAAGATGTAGGAAGAGGATTTGAAGTGACGACATGTCCGGGTCTTGTTAGTAACTGGAGGACAAAGGTGTTGTAAGTAGTTATAAAGTGTATAAGAGCTAGAGTATGTGGAAGGGAGCAAAGAAGAAGATATGTAAATAGAATACTGACAGACAATAGGATGGTTAAAGGAATTAACTACCTTAGGGAGCACCGTTCATGCAAACAGAGCAAATACAATTAGCTTTGCCATCGTGGTTTTCAGCAGGTAACTTGTAGCTTATGTCCTCAATGGAGTATGAATGTGGCAGGTAGTGGCTCAGTGTCTTCTAATTTTGAAATCAGTCCATTTAAAGAGTGTTGTTTCTCCTTGTAGCCCTCCTCATTGAACTCCTTGTTAAACTCTTTCAGATCACTTGTAAATGAATCACTTCGAAATGAAGCACCCTTGCAAATACTCTCCCCTAAAGAGGTCTTAATAAGTAGGGAGAGTAGAAGCTAAAACAAAACTTTGCATAGGATGACTGTTTCATTGATCTTGCCTTGGAATTGTAAATGACAACAACAGCATTGCCCATGAAAAGATTAATGTAAAAGTGCCAACACTCACAACATAACCCACTAATTTAAAGGGACAATGTGCTCCTATGCTAAACATCAGTTCACACAATAGTGCTGGTTAAAAATAATTGCATAATAGCTATTGTTTTAGTTTTATATTTTTTAGCTGTGAATGTTGGTTTAGTACAATCTTTCTACCCCCTGTAGTCACGCTCCCTTGAGCACAAGGAGAAATAAAAACATTTGTATAATGAGCTCCTCCCTAATTGCATGTGGAGGTCACAAGGATAATCAATAAGGAGTTGGTTATAAAGAGAAATCATTCAGGAGGTAAAATGCATCAGTACTGTGTACAATGGAATTGTGCTCAGTAATTATGTGCAGGCCGGCATTATATTTGCGGGACCCATGGGCTGGGTGGGTTCAGGACAACTTCCACACACTGTTTGTGGGTCATGGGTGGGTTGAGCAACCTTACAGTGCCAGCTTCTGCTTCCAGCAGCCATTATTTATAGTTGCAAGCCTACCTCATACCACTCCCTTTCATGATGGGTGTGGCAGGGCCAGATCTATAAACTGAAATGCAGGTAGGGTTCGGGTCTGGAGGGGTTTGGGATTGAGTGGATGCAGACCATTCTCATTTCTGTGATTAGAAAACAAGGTAAATTGGGGCCCATGTAGAACTATATATATATATATATATATTCAAGTATTAAAATCTCAGTTAAACCTTAATTTCATCACCTAGAGCAAGGCATTGTACTTTTACACTATTTATTTATCAAAAATGTTCACAATGCTGTGCAGATGTGTCAACTAAATAAAATAAGCCTAGAGCCCTAATCAGTACAAATCAAAGTGATTATTGTAATAATTTCCATTATTTGTTGCAAATTAAAACAGTTTATTACTTCTAATTAACAACAATTTTAGTGGCCTCATTTGTACTGAAACGCATACTTTAATTTTTTTTCTTGCACTTTTTCCCCCACAAATTCTGGCTCAAAGTCAAACACATTTTCACCGAAGTCAAAAGTGGGAATTTCCAGGTAAAACATTGAAAATTGAAAGAGACAAAAAATTACTCATCCTAACTACTAGAAATAATAACAGTATAGCCGAAATGGCTAAGTTAGCATTTTTTCAGGACAGAAAAACTGTGTCTAATGCAATCCAATTACAAAAAATGGTAATTGTTATGCTTTCTGCATGCATTAACAGCTTTCCAATGAAAACAATGCACATCTGTATTTTCCATTGTTTACTAGTAGTTACTAGAAGTCCAGAAATGTGTATTACCCATAATAGAAAGCAATTTGAGGCTTTTCCTGCAATTTCTTTGCCATTATTTTTTCCTTACTTGCTAGGGCAGCTGAGTATGCTTTTTTTTTTTATTGCTTTTCTCCTCTCCTCCTCATTAAATAATTCAATTTCAAACCAGTTAAATAATTCAAAAAAGTGAAAAATAAAGATGCATGCCAAAGTTCTGTGTTTAAGATAACTAAAAAAAATTTACATAAAACCTCAGGGTTTGTGTGTACAATTAATTGAGTACTGTTGAGTTCAATACAACATTAGTATGAGCAGCAATATATTTGAAGATTACTCATACTGATTGGTTATAATGTGAAAGGGATGAGAGAAGTGATTGATCTGATGAATACAAGGTTTCTAAAAATAGAAAATCCAAAAATGTATAGCAAATCCAATCAATGTAATTAAAAAAAAAAAAAAAAAAATCAACATACATACAGTACCAGAAACAAAGGAGGTAAATAAAATATCACTCGTCATAGCCACTGTATGGCTCTTTTTCTCATGTACTGCATCCATAGGAATATTTCATGTTTTAAAGCAAATTTGTATATGGTATTACAAGGATGTGTTAGGTCTAATAAGTGTAAGGTTGTAGACAGAACATCAGTTCTATAAATAAAAAGGCTCACATTATACCTATGAATCCATCTGTCAATTAAAACTGAAGATCAGGTGGCCCATCAGTAATTCCATTGGAGATTTAAAACCTGGCCCCATTTAGTAAATGGAAGTTGGTGGAACTAGTGAATCATGGGGGCTTAGTTACCATCCATTTCTGAAGCTAAGGGGTTCAGCTGCTGGTTTTGCAATAAAACTGATAAACGTTTTCCTAGGTCTAGTAACCCATGGTAACCAGTAAGATCTTTACTTTACTCAATCTGCTGACCTGTAAATATTGTCTACTGATATGTTGCTACTGTATCAATACTTTATTTCAGTATTCAGTATTTAATTAGCAAGAGCTACAAATTGGCAATAAAGTCAACAAAAGGCAGCACTGCTTTATAGTACCAATGGGCCCATGGTAAAGCTTGAGTTGGTGGACCCCCCCTGCTTCAAGAAATTTAGGATAGAATGACCCTAAGACTAAATTGAATTAAAATGGCCATGCTGCAAAGTCATTATAACTAATGATCATGCTGTCTACTGATATGTTGCTATCAATTGAAATACGTTGTAGTTTGAATATTTCCCACAATGTTCAGCTCTTTAAAAGCAGCTACATTGCAGACTTATGATTGTATCTGCTTCGAGTTCAAGGTAAAAGTGGATAATTTACAAAAAAATTTAAAAAATTAAATTTTCTTTTGTGGTTTTTTCGTAACTATCCAGTTAACAGTATAACTATCCCTTTGGTTTATACTTGGGACCTATGCTCTTCTTTTCTAATACAGTTTTTTCCTTTCTTGAAATGATCATGATTATAATCTTTGACACCATTTTTCCCTTGATGCATTCATTAATTTTTCTGCTTGTGTGACCAACACACTTGCAATTCAGAGCATTCATCCTTCTCTCATGGAGCGTTTTATTATATTATTCTGTTTCATACTATGCATGTTATGTTACTGTGTTTGTTTGTGAGTTGAATAATGTGTGTCTTCCTCCCCCTTCCTCCACTCTCTCTTGGTGTGTTATCCTCCAATAATTGTCACTTGTATTATCGGAATGACAACTATACCTATATTAATAAAAGGAAAAAAATGGACAGAAGATGAAAAAGTAGCAACTGGTGTTAGGAGAGAATAGTTTCATTTAGAGATACAGTACATTTTATTAGCACTCACATTTTTAGGCTGCCTTGTGATGTTATTGGCAACCAACTGTCAGTGACACTTTTGGTGAAGAACACCTAGAAATGAAGAAGAACTTGGATAATCAGAAGAAATAACATGTGCAGATGGAGCTCAATATATTGCTGTCAAATGACCAACATCATGTTGTAAGTTCTGAGGCTGTGGTGTACATAATTTCTGCAGTATATTGATGCAGTGTATACTAATCAGTTGCAACCATGTCTCCCAACATTCCAGGTTCCTAAAATCATGTCATTTTGAATCATTCCCCACGATGCCATGTCAATTTGCACCCAGCAACACCTCACTTTACCTAGACCCTTTCAACTTTCAGCAATACCCTATTTTCAGTTGCACGGTTCTGGGACAGTTTGGTGGATACAGTATGTGCACCAACTGCAGTAGGTTACCCACCAAAACCAGAATAGATATACTTAAAAAAGAGAATGTAAATTAATCACAAGAACATTTTTATTAGCAAAGAGCTACAAATTGCCATTCAAGTCAATAAATGACCAGGCTGCTTTATGGAACCAGTAGGCCCAAAGTAAAGATCACATTGGTGGACCCCAATTACCGTAAAGTTTACTAAATTGAATTAAAGTGGTCATACTGTAAAGCCCTTATACCTGATGAAACGTGTGGTGGATTCGACCCCTGTCCTGGTGGTCTGTCCCTATACCCCCACTAATGGTCTTATCATCATAATTACTACTATTATACACACCACTGGAACCCCATTACACCTGTTTTACATGGTTTTCCATCCAAATGGAAATTACACATTTCATCACATTTTAGGGACATTTCCATTGTTTTTGATTGTAAAGATCCTTTTACTGAAAACATGTCATATTTATCATTTACTGCAGGCTTAATGCCTTGCAAGGAGAGAAATGATTTCTCTGATAAATTACTTTTCCTATAAACTTCTGGTTGTCATGAAAAACACTTTTTATAAAGACAATTTCATATAGACAACACAGAGCTGGTCTAATGTTTAATGGACTTGTGCTTTTGGAAGCCCAGGATATTCCCAATGTTTTATTTAACATTTGGACATTGTAGAGTAGAAATGATAGGAATTCTCCATAATCTAACTGATGTCACAGATTCTAATGTTTTGCCTTGTGATTTCGCAGTTAGTAAGGAAATATATGCATGGATCAAAATTGAGTTTGCATTCAAAGACCCAGATTTAGGGAGCAAGAATTAAATTGCTACACTAGATATGTAAAAGCTCCAGACCAAATAGACCACTCGGCAACAGTACAAAAATGTAACCTTGGTCTCCTGACCAATCCACTGGTCCTACCAGTTAATCCACCTGTGGATTTTTATAAAGGATGCAGTCCTCTAAAAGCAATGTAAATGATGGCACATGGTCATCGTTAGAAGGGCTGAATGTGATTGAATGGACATTTATCTTATTTACACATGATGAAATGTTTACTTCTTATCCTGCTTGATGGCCATTTATTTTGAAAATGGAGAACATTTCACTCATTCACTTGAAGCCTGGCTTCTATTTCTATCTATAAGTGCTCTCAAGGATATATCCCACTTGGTATGTCCTAATGTGGTCTCCACAGCAGCAGTAGAGACTCTAATGCAAAATAAAAGGTCTCCAGTTATTTATAAACATTTCTTTTTATTAAGTATTGATTTTATTTTCATCTGCAGTTCTTATTTATAATATATTGGTGCTCATAAATCATGGGTGATTGATTAAAATGTATTTATTTATATGTGGTTTCTAGTTAAAAACTATGAGAACAGGCCCAGTGTTTGGGTTCTGCAGAAAGGGCATTTGGCTTTGGATTCCCAGAATGTGAATATAATATATTGTTTAACAATTGTTATATATAATACATCATTAATGTCAAAACTTCAGCCCTTTGGCATATGGTTTATCTGCAATTCCCATAATTCAAAAATGTGGGTCATACTTGGAATATCCCTGATTTCCAGCTTCTCTGCAGTGGAAGTGGCTTCTCTATTGTCCAGACGGAACATATTTTAGAGTCTCCTTATTTCTCGTCTTATTCTTTTCTAAAATATTCATTAAATAAAGGAATCTGTAGTACCACCCCTTACTCAAGCCAGTTTTATTTTCTACTAATATTTATACGTGTTGTAGATTTACCGTCTTCGATACAGAAGTCAGGCTAGATTCCATAGAAGGCCACATGCAATAGAAGTTGACTTCCAATGTGCTGTACAGTATTTTGATTCAAGATCTCACTTAATGATAGCTCTCGGTTGTTTCTGGATATTCTGCCATACCATATGACACAATAAGCTGAATTATTTCATAAAAACTCTGTGAAAAATTAGATGATATACTGTATTACATTAAAATAACCTATCCAAAACTAATGATCATCATCCTTATAATAATACTGGAATGCTTATACTAATTAGATTTTTTAACACAATTGGGATCCCTCTCCCTTTGTCCTCAGTACCTTTTTGTTTCTTCCCTTTTTGACACCAAATATTTTTATTCTTCATATTGGATTTGGGAACATCACAAAAACTGAATGGATTGGGAGGCTGTGCAACATACTGTCTCCCTGACCATTGTTTTCAACATACAGCTTCATTTACTGATTGCATGGCTGCTAGTGTAGGAGACCAACCCTATAGCACTTGCACCCATGGGATTGCAGAGCACAACATTAGAAGGAATGTACTTTAATCCAGCAAGGGAAAGCACCTGGCAGCAGCAATAATATAAGGGTGGGAGAAAAGTGCTTAGAGGACAAATATACTCATAATATAATTCAGTAGTCAAAATAGTGCACACTAAGAGGCCCTATCAAAGGTTGAATTTTAGTGATATTAGAACATGTTGAAACCACAATTAAACGAAAAAGTCAATATTCTTTTAGAGGTGCACATATATCGCTTTTCTTCTTTGTTCCCTAATTTATATATGCAAATAAGTGTTAATATTCAGTTCAGTATTCAGCCAAATCTTTCACAAAGGAT
>CM044439.1:4706154-4716329 GCA_024363595.1 Xenopus borealis
GTTGGTCTTTTTAAAGTCATCTCAGTTTTTCCTTCAAAATTCCAGATGGAGAGTTTTAAACTGATGTTACTCATCAAGCTAATGGCCAATGAGATCAGGGGGACATGGGCCTTCATTTGTGAGGCAACGCTGACCATTCATCCTCTCTGAAGGCCTTGAGAAGTTGATATGTAGGATGGAGATATGAGAATAACATGAGTTTATAAAAAGGCCAATCCCAGAGTCTCCACATGTTGATGGACTGCAACTGGTAGCTTCCAACATACAATCATAAAAATATGTTGGAGATTGAAGTCTAACATCTGACTGCACTGAACATAAAGTGGCCTACAGTAGTTTCCTAGAATTACATCTTCATTCCAGATGATTGTGTTTTATCACTGCACAAATACATTTAAACCTTCTCACTTGTGTGTTGAGTTGAACTAACTGAAGACTTTCAGTGAAACTCTTGGAGCTGATTTTTCATTCTTTACAGCAAGTCATTTATCACTGACAGCTCTTAGATTCAGGTGTCCATAGCAAAACCCTCTTGGGTTTACATTAACACTGAAGTCCCTTAGGCTAGAAAAAAACAATGATATTTCATTTTTTTCTTCTGACCAAAGAGAAATAATGATATGATTGTGGTCCCTACAGGAATGGCAACATTACACAGGCTCGGGGACCTAGGTCCATATTTCTACAAATAATTAGCTCTATTAACTCAGTTGAGGGGCAATAAGTAGAGGATGCTGCACCATGTTTTGCACTTGGGTTATAGATCTTTAGCTACTTCCCTGATCTTTCAAACTGACTCTGAGGCATTGAGTACAACTGGACAAAGCTCTAGACATGTCACGTTCATTTATAAACACTGGGCAAAGTCACACCCGGGGAGAACCCATAGTAGTGTATCAATGATTAGCATGGTGGAAGAAAAACCTTTACAGTTAAATGTATTTATGTTTTATAAATTTTACTTCAAATTGTACCCATGCTGTTTAGGAATGCTGTTAAAATATATGTTGCCCCGGTACATTTACCACCTAAACTTTCAGTTTCGGCCTTGCAGTATCAGTTCCAGTAGAAGGAAGTATATTAGAAGAATGGGATCTATTTTCGAGATTGTTTTGGAACCTGGGACTTTTTGGATAAGGGATCCTTCTGTAATTTGGATTACAGTACCTTAAGACTACTAAAAAACATTTAAACATTTAAAGTACAAGCTACTGTTTTATTATTATAGGTCAGTGGCGAAACCTTTTTTCGTTAGGGTGAGAAAAAAAGTCTAAAAGGAGCAAATGAGCTCTTCACATTGGAAATGTAAAGTCTTCTGAAATCAGAAGGCATGCACATGTCTTATGCTACACACAAAGCACTGCGTAAAACCAAAAATCAGAGGCTTTATCTTTCACTCAAGGAATTATGGGCCAAGGTGTAGCTCATCTACATTACTAGAGATCAACAAATGACATTCACACAGAATATTGCAGAAAGATGGACTCTGTCTACTGGACATGACCTCCTTATGTTTCATAAGGCCATTTTTGATAATGGCTTTCCATATGATATATTTCATACATATAATAGTTCCTCCTTTAGTGGGACCTCAGGTTTAACTCCAGTAGGAGGCAGCAAATAGAATTTTTTTCTTCAGGTGAAGATTGACTTTCCTTGTACCTTTGTCCTACTACACCACACTTCACAATGTATTCCCAGGTCATCTTTTTAACATCATAACTGTTACTGCATTCAGCTCAATCTGAATGTTCCAGAATGTTCTGCACCTATAGTCAAAGATCTGTAAGTAAACTCTATAGGGAAATTATATTCTCTTTCAGATCCTTTTATTTTAGTTGCATGTTTGTCAAGCAATGACTTTCTGGCATGGGATTGCTCACACACACATGGCTCTATATGACATAATTGGATCTTGGTAGGAACTAACTACTACTTTAAGTATGAGCAGAGGGATAGTTAGGAGCAGGTGCAGGAAGCAAAAAACTGCAACATCATCTCTAATGTTGCCTTAGGCCCTGTAGACAATGACTGCTCCACTAACACACAGTGCAGTCATAACTCATTTAGCCGAGGAAGCAGTCAATATGGAATCCCTAGAGACCCATTTTGGAGAATTTCTTCTGGCACAAAGAGGTGTCCTACCTGCCCTTAGTTTACAGGATTAGTCTTATCTTTTTTATCTTTCTGGAGAATTGCAGTATAACAATAAGTTGTGACTTCCTTGATCCTGTGATTCCACCCTCTTAATTTATTCATGAAGTACAGTGTAAAAGATTAAGCTTTTGAGAGGTGGTCTCCAACCTGTTTTACCAATGAGCAGCATCTAGATGTAAAAAGATTTCGGGAGCAACGCATGCATGAAAAATGCTCTTGGGGGGTGCCAAATACAGACTCTGATTGACTATTTGGTAGTCCCCAAGTAAACTCTCAACCTACAGGGGGTTCTGTTTGGCAGTACATCTGATTTTGTGCCACTAAAACTTGCCTCCAAGCCTGGAATTCAAAAATAACAAGCTGCTTTGAGGCCACTGGGAGCAACATCCAAGGGGTTGGTTGTTCATGAGCTACTGGTTGGGGACCACTGCTCTAATAATAATAATAATAATTGAGAAATAATACCAACCTTGTCCTTTTTATTATCCATCTACTGTATGTATTTATTTTCTCCCGGTGTTTTTTTTATTTTTGTAATGAGAATGATTGATGTGGGAAAGGCAGTTATTTGTACAGATGAATACAGGAGATAAAGAAGGTTCCTTGTCGAAGATCTCTCATATTATCATTTCTCTCATATTATAATTTCTCTTGACATGGTTTGATTTTGTAACCATGCATATTTTCATACCTAAGACAGACAAGGCACGTTCTTAGCACACATGGAATGTCTTACGGAGTAACTGTAGGTGGAAGCTGCTGTGTTTGCTGGCAGTGGGAGATGGCATACAATCATCTAGTTTACAGCTTCTCTTTTGTCCTTTTCCCAGTCTGGAAGCCGTGCTAAAAAAAAAAAAAAATCATAAGAAAAAGACAAAGGAGTTGTTTCTCAGCTGTAGATTTAGGTGGTTTATGGGAGGAGAAGAAACATGTATGCTCTTTGCATTAACCTAACGTATTACTGCATTCTCTGTCATTGATTTTCACTACAGCTTGTCCCTTGTTATTTAAATGCCACATAAAAAAATATGGCTTGCATTGGCATTTCACCCTAGTGCTTGGCTAAAACCATCTGGATAACCAGAAGATTGACTTGCAAACAAAATAATGTAGAATCAAAGCATAAATGAATGTGCTTATCTGATTCATTTCATTACACACACAGATACTTCCAATTGTTTTTATAAGTGTTCCTTCTCCCTTTCAATGTACTTTAATAATACCCATTGATTTATTTTTCTTCATTTTCATTTCATGCCATGCCTCATTGACACGCTCATGAATTGTCATTTACAAGACTTGCGAGGTGGCGAGCCACATCTCCTGCTTAACCTTTGCATATTTATGGAGGCTGACCCAGTTTCAGGGATGGTGGCAGTTAGAAGGCATTGCATTTTTATAAGAAACCCTGCTTGCTATTTCCAAGACTCTACCAGAGATTGAGCTGGAAGCTAGATAATTATGACTGATACCTTTTTAAAATGTCTGGAGGAATAATCACAACTGTAGTAATGCTTTCTGCCAGTTATATCCAAAAAGCAATTTTATGACTAGCATGGTTTCAAATTATATTGCAATGTATTTTTCCCCGATAAAAACATTTTTTTCCTGTTATACATTCTAGGTAGAATGGAAACACTCCCTTAATTGCATTTGCAGTGTCAATGTGGGTGTTCATTCAGATAATGACCTTGATTACACTTAGTGGCAGAAGTTCTTTTCACTGTAGAACTGCTATTATCTGATTGGTGAAGACTCACAATCCCAGGTTTTATTGCTAAACCACTGTTTCACCACAGGATACTCTGCTTAAGCCTGTGCTGAACTGGGAAGATCAATCAGTGGGAACATTGCTGTGTGAATGGGGGGGGGGTTGTTTTCTGATAAATAGGTTATTTTAACATAGAGCTACATTTATTTGCCACTTTCCTTCTGCTATTTTTTTAGAAATGTTTATTTTTCACCTGTGGTTTTCCAATATTTCAATACTTTTTAGAAGGTAAAAACCTGTGCTACAAGGTTAATACATATTTAGCAGTTTTATCCTATTTGTAAAGCAGAGATAGTTTATGTTTTGCATTTCCTGATGCATAAAATTGGATTACAAATATATAAGCCAGATAATACCAGACTTTTGTAATATATTTATACTTTCCTTCTATTTTTGAACAAATGCAGTGTAGCGGTCTCAGGTTTGTTGGGTATTTAAGCAATTGTTGTTTTTGAATGAATGAACGAACGAACAAACGAACAAACGAGGTGTGTATATCAAATATTGAGTGAGCATTTACTGTACAATAAAACAAAGAAGTTAGACCTGCTTATAAGAACATCAGATAGAGGCTGAGGAAAGACACAAGATGTGAAACAAAGATAAGCCCAGGTTTGGAGAGAGTATAACTCTTACTAGTGACATCTGGAAGGAATAGAATGTGGTGATAAAAGAAAAAAGCCTAGGTTTGTAGAGAGTCTACCTGTTAGTGGCTTCTGGAAGAAATGGTATGGGATGATACATGCATAAACATACTTTTGGGTTGAGCCTTACTGTTGCTAGTGGCATCTGGAATAAATGGGATGTATAGATACAAAGATAAGTCTAGGTTTGAAGAGAGTCCAAATATTGCTAGTGAGTCTAACTTTTAGGAATTTTGCTAGTGGCATCTACTTTAAAGGTCTTGAATATGTGAATGAAAAGATATTATGAGATGCAAGGCCAACAGATGTAGCTGTGGAATATACATGTATATGAAAAGCTTCCAGAGATATAATGCTGCTTTGTTGGTTGAGATAATGCAATGCGTAGGTCAAATGATCTTTGTGTTTGCAAGCTGATCAAATAAAAGAATATTAAGTTGTACATTACTCAAGACTGCATACAATGATAATGCTGGATGATTGTACCCTTTTTAAAAGTGAAGGAAAGCTCAGGCATGCAAAAGATCTGTCATCGGGTAGATGATCAAATCACATTAGATCACATTTGACAGAAAGCATGGACAAGAGCAATTCATTTTCCCCCAACCTGTTGTTTGGTGACAATAAACACATGTTCAAAGTCATTTGTCATCTTGATGTTCAGTACTGATAAGCTGTGGCTGGTGATTGCTCCAAACTACAGTCTTGGGCATCTGTGCTATAGTCATTTTAAGGTTTTATTCTTTTAAGAACATCAAGAAGTATCTAGTTGTAGCAATATGATAGTTCTGCACCATGTGTAAATGATTAGTAACATATGCCTAAGGGAAAGAAGATGTAAAACTTATGCTTGAGGAACAGGAGATAAGAGTCTTGTATTTATAGAGAAGAATATGAGGTATCTGTGCTTCTGGAGTCCAACCTACTGTAGTTCAGATACATTTATGTAAATGAAGTTGAGTAATCATATTTAGAGATATGAGTAATTTTATTGGTATGTATGCCTATTGATTAAGTATTTGTAACTAAAGTGGGTTACAACTAGCAAATCCTGCATTACATTAGTTTGGTGTCATCATTTCATTTCTCACTTCCAAAATGTACTTACACACATATTATAAGGCTTTGCTCTCCAAAATGAGATTTCATTTAACAACAATGCCCTTCTCCATCTTTAAATTCAAATATCCTAAATCTTCCTCTAGAAGGAAACTTTCATTTAGACAGTCCATCACTGTGACATCTACATATTTAATGAGCAAGTTAAAGATTACTATATCAGAGCCTTCTTTATGCTTGCTCATAAGGTTAAAAACAAAATACTATGTACGCTGGCTAGATGAGCTTTCGGTTTATAGACCTTTTTGCTTAGAGTGTAAAAGATGACAAGAAGAAATTGGACAAGAGAAAATAATTACCCTGTGCTTTTAGTGTATGCAAGAGTCTTGCGTTTATAGACAGGGCCTAAACTCCTTTTGTTTAGAGAGTTGAAGACAAGAGTTTAGAGAACTCTTGACTGAGAAGAAGAAGTCCTTTAATGCAGTGAGAAGACCATTAGCGGCACACAGTGTGTTTAAGGAGAAGGCAATGAGTGTACATGGGATATGACTTATGTTTGGGAGACAGAAAGTCTGAAATTAGAGAGGATGTAATTGGCCTCCTATATTTATACATAAGCTGTATATTAAGGGGATGGGCATAAAGCATGAGCATTGTGTATAGACAGCAAGAACAGAAATCTTTGTGCTCAGGAAGTGGATATCAATAGTGATGGGCGAATTTATTCGCCAGGGGCGAATTCGCGGCGAATTCCCGCGATTCGCCGCTGGCGAATAAATTAGCGAAACTGCAAAAAAAATTCGACGCGCCGAAAACGACGCGACGTGCGCCGAAAATGACGCGACGCGTCGGAAAGACGCGACGCGCGTCAAAAACGACGCGCGACTCGTTTCGCGTATCGGCGAAAAATTAGCGAATTTCTCTGGAAATTCGCGAATTTTTCGGCGAAGCGAAACGCGGCCGTTTCGCCCATCACTAGATATCAAGTGCATTTCTTGAACTCTCTCCATACTGCAGTGCTTTCACCACCTAAAAAGATCCTCCAAACAACAACAATACCAACAGCAGCAATAATAAGAGCACCAATCCCAAAGGTGACATTTGATTCAGTTTGTAGTGAAATTTGGCCATAAAATATTATTAAAAAGAAAATACAATTGATCATGATGTGACAGACATGAATTCTGTTATTAAAAGTAATGTGTTTATGTCAGAAATAAAGAATAGCCTGTCTTTGCCATCCCTGTCTCCCACTTATTTTGTGCTGTCTCTGACAGTGAAGTACTGCAAGATCCATTGCTCATCAGCAGCAATTAGCTCTTTGTAATAAAGAGGACATATTAACCCATTTGCTCAAGATATGCTCAAACTCACCTATTAAAGTGATAAATTCAACCTCTTTCAAAAATTTCTTCTGTCAATGGCTCTCTTTTGTGCTATCGCCCTTCATCTTTTCCCAACCCCCTTCTCAAAAAGAACTGTAATTTTCAGCTTTCTGTGCAGGCTTTATTTTTCCCCTACCAAGTTTCTTGAAACAGATGGACATTAAAATGTATAACGTCCACTTGGATTTAGAACTTAAAATGAAGGGGGAGTCATCATTTTATGAAATAACTCTGGGAACTAATTAGACAGCTTTTTAGTTTTTTGCCTCAGTCTAAAAAGGGCATTAATTAATTCAGTATTTAACAACTGTCAAAAGCAAAAAGCAAACAAGAAGAGCTGAGTAGCTGTAGTAGAAAAGGTCCTCGTAATTAAAGTTCTTTAAAGCTTCTAGAGGGAACCCAAAATACAGATAGAATTGTAAGGACCAGACATGACTGTGCATCATCAAGCTGGTAACCAAACCTTTTTAACTCTACATACATCCATTCACCAGCAATAAAGATAACCATGTTGGGCTATAACAGGTCACAGCTTTATTAACGAAATTACATTTTACATTTTTGCTAAATTTGCAATATTAGAATAACAATTTTCACCCCACATGGAATGCTTGCCAACAGTGTCGGACTGGCCCACCAGAATACCCGGAAAACTCCCGGTGGGCCAAGGTGTCAGTGGGCCCTCATGCTGCTAAACTTTTGGCCTATTTCATGGCCATTCCCTATTTCTATGAAAACAAAGAAGCTAAATAGATGGAATAATTGACTATAGTATGTAAAGAAAACAAACTAGGAGAATAGAGGTTGATTGAGGAGATGAAGAATATTAGTACTGAGAGTGGGACCCTGGTCTAAGGTTTAATGATGGGCCCCTTGTCTAAGGTTTTTGGGTGGGCCCTGGTGCCCCAGTCGACACTGCTTGCCAAGTTGAAAAAACACCACCAATTGGGCTACCTGCCATGCAGGACAAGCTGAAAGTGGGAGCAGCCATCCAGAAAACCACCATCCTGGGACCCTTGTCCAAGGAGACCATACTCAACCGTGTGTAAAACTGGGGCATAAACCCCACCACTGAAAAAAGCATTTCTCCACAGCTGTGACAAACAATAACCCATACTGGACCCCAGTCCTCCCCATACGTTAATCAAAAAAGGAGGGGGCGGGTGGGATGTTGCTCATCACCCTTCTCTACTGGAAAAGGCAGGTACTTCCACTCCTGCTCTCCTTCTATCTCATTAACCCATCATTCTGCTTCATCCCTTTCTTTATAGGTGGTTTACCCATAACCCTTCACTGCTCCAACCTTTTTATCTCCTGCCCACCCTTCCTAACACAGTCAGGAGTCAGGACCTTCCTTCTAATGAGTTTGAGCCCCATTATTGCATTGCTCTGTAACTGAAATAAGTACTCACTACTGCACCAACCATAATCTCAAGCTTCATTGCAAATACACAGGGCATCTCATAGAATTTAGAACTCTCAATAGTCTGCCATAATCAAATTTCTCTGCTCTCTATTGGGGGGGAGGTTTAAAAGTTTTTGTCAATGTGTGGTAAGTAGGTTTCTAAAAAAGCTTGCTATTGTTGTCCTTCAATACTAAAAAAAAATATCACCCCCACGCCAGGGCACTCTGGCATCAGGGCATCAGGGTCATCGGGGCAGCTACCCCAGGGGGCCCCCACCCCCACTCTGGGGACCCACTCTGGCTTCACTCACCATCAGCTCCCCTTTGTACTCCTTAATGTATTTTTGCCAATTGGGGAGGGTAGGCTGGGGAGTGTTGGCAGAGGGTAGTCTTGGTCAGCTTTGCCCACTGGGTTATTTTCTAGTCCAGTCAAACACTGCTGGGCATTTTACTGGACTGATATAGCATGTGCTGGGCTAACAACACAGGAGAAGCTGGTTCTTATTTCTAAGAAATTATAGGAAAACTATATGGGTTATTTCCTGAGACCCCACTCAATTTCTAGAGCAGTGAGTGGCACAGAAGTGCTTCCTTTAGTGCTTATTAAAAAGCACTGCTGTTCCGAGTCTGTAGTGCTGAGCTACCCATACTAGATTCATAAAAATATGACACAAAACTACAACCTGTAAAACATGTGCCAAGTTGAATTGAATTCTGATTAAATTCCAATGACTCATTTTTATTTTTGGCATTTCTAGTCCTTTAAAAAAAAAGAAAAGAACATTTGCAAATTCTTATCAATCTGACTCGGCTTCCAGTGAGTCTCTAACCCATTGCGCACATTCCCCACTCCAGTATCCAAAGAAAGAAGGAGTCTGGGATAATGCACGACAAAAGCCCTGAGATAAGACCTGTGTACACATTATGGGCGCTTCACTTTGCTGACACACATTTTTTACCTTTGAATAAAGCCGAATAGAGCATTGTGTCTTCTCTCCAGCGCAGAGCAAAGGTTCTTCTCAAGGAAAGGGAAATTCATTTGAGGCAGTCATATTTAATTTCAATGTAACAAACTACTCATTTACAGACCGTATAAATGCTTGTCACAATTTGAAAGATTCCATAGAAGATGGACTAATATTTTCCATAATGACACTGAGCAGAGGGTGTTAACACAGCCGTTTGTGCTGCGGAATGTCTTTATTTCACTGTCAGCTTTATTGCCGACTTTAAATCACCCTTCACTATTGTATGTTGCACAAACAGGGCCTTAAATATTAATGGGAGATGCTTAAAATGTACTTAAAAGTAAGGGTTATTTACCAGTGGCATAACTAGATATTACAGGGCCCCATAACAAATTATTTTTCAGGCCCCCAATGAAGTTGACCTGGATACCAATAGTTGAAATTGTAAATAAATCAGGGCCTCTTAGGCCCCTATACTTTTTGGGTCCTGCTGCAACTACAGGGTCTACTTCCTCTGTATTTATGCCCCTGTTATTTACCATTGTCCCTACTGGAAGTGTAAGACCTCTATGGGGTTCAAAATGTTTCCCCTCAGGACCCTGTATGGAACACTAAGAACCGTGCCTTGCTTTAATGGTGGCACTGCATTCTATAAGGTCAAGGGGTTGGGCTGAACATGGGTGTTCCCTGGCTGCATACATTTGGGAGAACCAAGTGAAGAAAATACCTGTACAATGCACTCTGTGCCTCGTTAGCAGGGTATGATAATAAAGTATCCGGCACAAG
>CM044439.1:4717941-4820144 GCA_024363595.1 Xenopus borealis
AGGGGAGCGCAGGTCCAAAACGCCCGTGTGTAAGGGCCCTTGGTAACATTGTGCTACTCTAAATAGCCATTTACTACTTCCTAATTAACAGCTGCTTTCTATGTTATTTGTGCTGCACATAGTATCAACATTTGAGATAAGATTTAAGGCCTATCTTGGAATTCCCTCACTAACATTTACACTCAGAAGAGAATACACGGATCTAGTAAAGCCAGTGTGGTTAGCCGGTCAAGAAGAATTCCAGGGCAGTCACCTCTGAAAATGAATCGATCTTTATTCCTCTCTAAAAACGGGTGACCCTAAACACTGATGTTAACCCTTAGGCTATGTAATGGTAAGGCATCTGTATATTTGGGCAAGTAGGTCCGTAAAGGGGCGTGCATACAGAATCAATATTGTGACCTTACTGCAATATTTCAACTAAAATAATTTAACTAAACTCCAACCACTTACTATATGTTTATAAGTGTCATTTAAAATATAAATACTTCTAAACTTCTAAACGTACTGTAAAAAAAAATATATATATAGTGTCCCCCAACCTTAAAAACAAATAATGTTTGAGATACACGGGGGAAGGAAATTCAGTGCTGGAAGATATCACTGTATGTCTTTGTTTATTTTTGATTCTACTGTGGAAAAAGCAATAACAGAAACACATAATTTGGACAAAACCCAGACCATCATCCGTTGGAATCCATTACAATTAATAGCAAGACAAGTATAATAATAATAGTAATAATAATAATATTGCTATCAGCGCCAGACTTTCCATTCCAGCCCTTGTTTGGTCTTTTTATTTTTTCTTAAGCACTGACAGCCATGGTATGAATTTCACTATCAGTTAATTATAAACCCTTAATGATCCCATTCCATTCTGCTGTGTGGCTATTATATTGCTAGGCAATTAGTCCAAGTAAGTAAACCGAATGGGGAATACAATCATTGCATGGAATTGATACATGTTTGCAATACAAAGCTTTATTGCATGCTCGGCTAAAAATTGTATTTTTTTTATTCGGCAAATAGAGAGAACAGGAGCTGGTTGGACATTAGGGGTATAGGGCTGTCTGTAGAGGCTACATTATTAAGGAGTAGGTTCATCCTGAAATGAATTACAGGTAAGGGATTCTGTTATCCGGAAACCCAATATCCAGGAAGCTCTGAATAGACTCAATTGGAAAATTTTTGAAAATAATTTCTGTGCAATAATAAAACAGTAGCTAGTACTTGATCCCAACTAAGATATAATTAATCCTTATTGGAAGCAAAACCAGACTATTGGATTTAAATGTTTTCATGATTTTTAGTATTCATAGGGTATGAACATCCAGATTATGGAAAGATCCATTATCTGGAAAACTTCTGGTCACCAGTTGTAATAACTTACCCTGGTGGTCTAGTTGGGGCCCTCGGCAGGAACGCCCGTCGTGTGTCCTTTTTTCCTGCACCGGCTGTTCACTGATTCACATGCGGCGTGCAATTCCCGTTTTTATTTAAGCTGCTCCGGTGTAATGACATCATTCAAAGTGTATTTAAAGGGACAGCTGTGAAATAATCTTTGCCCATTATAGTTTTTTGTACCTGGTGCTTCTGAGCTTGATTCTTGTCTGTTCCCGATCCTGTTTATTGTTCCTGATTCCTTGTTGTGACTCTGCTTGGCTTTTGACGATTCTACACTCTATATCCTGACCTCTGCCTGATTACCAACTCCGATTCTATTTAACCCTCTGATTGACTTTCTGGTTTTGACCAGTACCTACCTGACTTTTTTTGTACTCCGCCTGTCCTGATCCGGCCTGATTTGACTACGATTCTGCCTAAACGCCTTGTAACGTGGCCTTCTGCCTAAAGACTTGCCAGAACTTTCACCTTGCACCTCTCTTTTAAGTCCAGGTGGCATCTGAGTAGCTGAGGGCTCCTTCCGAAGCCAAAGGCGGTCACATTACTGGTGAAGCATGAGCTGAGACCAGGCTGCTTGGCATTTGTTCTGATATTGGGTGCCAACCGTGACACCAGCATTCTAGTCCAGTGTCGGACTGGCCCACCAGAATACCAGGAAAACTCCCGGTGGGTCAAGGTGTCAGTGGGCCCTCATGCTGCTAAACTTTTGGCCTATTTCATGGCCATTCCCTATTTCTATGAGAACAAAGAGGCTAAATAGATGGAATAATAGATTATAGTGTGTGAAGAAATCAAACTAGGACAAAAGAGGTTGATTGAGGAGATTAAGAATATTAGTACTGAGAGTGGCCCCTGGTGTAAGGTTTTATGGTGGGCCCCTGGTCTAAGATTTTTGGGTGTGCCACTGGTGTCCCAGTTCGACACTGTTATAGTCTAGATAACAGGTCCAATATCTTTATTAGTCCGCTGATGAAAAAAGCTTTCTATTGTTTGTTTCCTACTATAGGTCAAGACAAATACATGGATCTTTTATACAGAAAAATAATTTTTTGACTTGTTTTTCTTCTGTAATGCTACTAATAATACAATGGAGGTTGAATTGTTTGCTTTCTACTTCTAATTCTTTCCAACTTTATAACTCTGACCCCATTTAAAACACAAATGCTCTGTAAAGTTACACATTTATTGTTATTGCTGCTTTTTATTGCTCGTCTCTCTATTCAGACCCTCTCCTATTCATATTCCATTCTCTTATTCAAATCAATGTATGGTTGTTAGGGTTATTCGGACCCTAGCAACAAAACTATTGAAATTGCAAACTAGAGAGCCGCTGAATAAAAAGCTAAATATCTAAAAAAAAACAAAAAAACATAAATAATAAAAAATAAAAGTCAACCGCAAATTGTCTCAGAATATCACTCTCTACAGGTCATGTTTCTTCAAAAGGTGTTGTATTCATGAGTGGTAGTTGAGGGGGATGTGTCCCCTCTATAGCCTCTAACCATCTCCTGAGGTTTTGTGTGCAATCTGGTTGGCAGATGGGATGGGCGAATTTGACCCGTATCCAAGGGATGGGCCAGCGAAAATTTCCCCAAATGCAGTAAAGTTTGTTTTTGACAAGCATCATTTTTTTTTCTCTCATTGGAGTTTATGGGCGTCATTTCCACGATGAAACTTGGTGTAAAAATGTGCTCATCCCTAGTTGGCAGGACTTAAATACCTTAGCAACCAGGCAGCAGTTTGGACAAGCAAGATGAGTATCACAGTGCCCCAACAGAAAGCAAAACTATTAGGGGCAGGTTTATCAAGGGTCGAAGTAAAAATTCAAATAATAAAAAAATCAAATTTCGAAGTAATTTTTAGGTATTTCAAATAGGCCAAAATTGAAAAAATTCAACCTTTTTTTGGAGGAAGTCGTTTGAACAATTCAAATGATTTTAATTTGATCGAAAATGGAACTATTCGATTGAAAATGATCCGTTTTCGAAGAAACACTTCTAAAAAAATTAGATAAAAAAAATAACACAAGGTTTCAATTTTATTGTTACTTCAAGGGGCAGATTTATCAAGGGTCTAATGTCAAAGTGAAAAAACTTCGAAATTCAACACTTGATAAGTCTGCCTCTTGAAGTAACAATAAAATGGAAACCTCATGTTATCTTTGTGTCGGAGCCAGTAATACCAACAAGCAGAGAGGATTTAAAGTTACAGGCTGGAATAGGAGTCAAAGAAATAAAAAACAGGAACAAATATAAGAAATGTAATGCAAGGAATAAGTTCCTTAGAATGGGTGTATGTATAATATGCTAAAACCTACGTCATCATGTGACCACATCAAATTATCATGCCATAGTATTAATGGAGATTTGCTAGACTGAAAACTGGTCAGTGTGGTCACATGGGAACCAAGTCCCATTTTATTCCCATACAGACTCCATAGAGATCATTGGTCAACCGAACTGCATACTGTTCATGGAGCTCTAATTGCACCAACTCAATGTTACTGTGCAGTGATCAGGGGCACTTGGAAACCATCTGTCAATGGCAGTTAGCATTCGTATCAGTTGAGGGTTTCTTACCTCTTCAATCTCCCAATGCTTGTGGAGAAACTCTACTTAAGCCACATCCCTTCTATGACATCAGTGGTGGAACCCAGAGGTGACAATGAGATTTTTTATCTACCTATAAAACATAAAAACATATTTTTCACATATTTCTTTGCTGTATATTTCTAATCCCAGTCTTCAAATACATGTTTCTTGTTTGAGCATATCATGCCATTGTATTTAAGTTAATGGAGAAACAGATTTGCTAGACTGAAAACAGGTCAGTGTGGTCACATGGGAACCAAGTCCCATTTTATTCCCATACAGACTCCATAGAGATCATTGGTCAACTGAACTGCATACTGTTCATGGAGCTCTAATTGCACCAACCCAATGTTATTGTGCAGTGATCAGGGGCACTTGGAAACCATCTGTCAATGGCAGTTAGCATTCGTATCAGTTGAGGGTTTCTTACCTCTTCAATCTCCCAATGCTCGTGGAGAAACTCTACTTAAGCCACATCCCTTCCATGATATCAGTGGTGGAACCCAGAGGTGACAATGAGATTTTTTATCTTCCTATAAAACGTAAAAACATATTTTTCACATTTTTCTTTGCTGTATATTTCTAATCCCAGTCTTCAAATACGTGTTTCTTGTTTGAGCATAAATCCTGTGGATTACTCGGTCACGCGGAGCAGGCCTCACATCAATAACTACAACTCGCCGCGCATAAATTAATCTGATGTTGTTGGAAAACTTCACTTCTTGCCTCAGTTGCCTGGCATTTTTTGAGCCTTAATTTTAATTACATATACTTTTTTACTCCAGTGTTTAACAATCCCAATATGCTGCATCAGTTGATTTTTTTTCAATGTCTGCTGCGATAGAATTAACATAAGTTTGAGTAAAATGAATAATAAATTAATCTCAGTCAGCAGAGTAGTTAATTGGATGCGTTGTTAAATATGCATATTATGTATAAAGGTTTATATAACATTGGAGCTCCTGTCAGCATGACTTGTCATCATGAGGAATGCAAAGGGTTTGATATAGTCAGCGGACAGGCCACAGTCCTGGATTCAGAAGTAGAACACAGCTGATGGATTTCTGATAAACATCTCAATACAAGCCCTGCTGCCTCTGAACATAGAGGAGCTATTGATTGACTGTTGTGCCTTTACAAGGTCTAAATAAATAGCAACTATCCATTGTAGCTTATCAGCAGTAGCAAACACGCAAGGACTCAAGCCTGTCAAGGCTCATTTGGAATCAGTCTCACTCATGGGAGGACAAGTCATATTTCGCATCAGGACTTGCTTGGCCACAGAAGAGATTTGTTGTGTTGTTTAGCCATAATGTCTAACGTGAGTTGCCATTTGTTTCTTTCACATTGCACAATAAAAAAAAAATATAATGCAAAATATTGATGCATACACTCCAAAAAGGAAAATGTACTGGGTAGCATTTCTTGTACCCAGATAAAAATATGATTGATTAGCTCTGCATTAAAATATACAAAGCCTTACGTGTTTTTCACTCAACAACATTTTAAAAATTAAGGGGTTGCGGCTGAAACGTGTAAAGCTTTGACCTTTGTATATTTTTAAATGCAGAGCAAATATTTTTTATCAGGGTACAGGATTTCTGCTAAATTCATTTTTTTTTTGGCAATGCTAGATTTATGAGTGGGGACACTGAGGAGTGTCCATCTATTTCCCTGACTCAGCAGATGATGGTGTGCTAATAGTTGCAATGCCTCAGGTATGGGATCTCTTATCTGGAAACCTGTGATCCAGAAAGCTCCAAATTATAGGAAGACCATTTCCCATAGACTCCATTTTATCCAAATAATTTAATTTTTATAAATGATTTCCTTTTTCTGTGATGTCACTAAAAGGGATAACAAGTGGGTAACTGTATGTCTGAGACCTGTATTCACATGTACTCTGTGCTGTGAGTCTAAATAACTTCCATTTAGCTTTGGGAACCACATTCTTATATACCTGTAACTTTTAAACCCATACAGATATTGCACTGAACCTTTCTAGAAAGGATGAGGGCTCTTGGACTAATCCAGTACCATGTCACTGCTTCTTGTAACTCAAACGTGTCCATCTCTACTTTTGCTGAATTACAGTTAATAAGCTCCCCTGGCAACATATGCTGAGATCTGTAACTCAACAACAGCTGGCAAGTCCACAGGGTTAAATATAGTCATTCAAGATGGAATGTGGTTCCCAATGCGTCAAGAGAATCAGTAAATTGCAGTAAAATTAGAAACAGTATCGTGGAAGTGCTAATGCGTTAAGAGGTTTCATATGTTGGTTTGCATCACTCAGGTATATACATAGATGCACAGTGTCGGACTGGGAGACCAGGGGCCCACCCAAAACCTTAGACCAGGGGCCCATCACAAAACCTTAGACCAGGGGCCCACTCTCAGTACTAATATTCTTCATCTCCTCAATCAAACTCTATTCTCCTAGTCTCTTTTCTTTACATACTATAATCAATTATTACATCTATTAAGCCTCTTTGTTCTCATAGAAATAGAGAATGGGCATGAATTAGGCCAAGAGTTTAGCAGCATGAGGGCCCACTGACACCTTGGCCCACTGGGAGTTTTCCTGGTATTCTGGTGGGCCAGTCCCACACTGTAGATGCATGGCATCTAAATATCATTTATAGTGCATTACAGGGTTAAACACTTCAGGTGTCAGGAAATGGAATATGTTAAAGATAAAGCTAAAATTATAGGATACTGAGCCTAATATCAAGCACTAAGACATTCATATGCAAAGGCAGATACAGAAAGTACAGTAGATAGATGTCTGGTAATGAAAGGTAGATAGATTTTGGCAGTTTTTTTACCTCCTACTCTATATTTGATTATTAGAAAACCATGTGTTACTATAAATCCAAACTCCCCTGCATTTTAGATCTTTGTAGGCCAAAACCCAAAAGATAAACTACCTGGGTTATCACCGCCCAGCTGTAGCACACATAACTTTTATTTTAGCTGGACTCCTGCTCTAAACTCTAACCCTAGCTCTCACACTCTAGTGTCTATACTGTATTAAGAGCAATCGCTTTCTGATCTCCTTTTTAATGTCAACTAATCAAAGAGGGTTGGACTTGTGTCTTCAATACCCTTCTCAAGCTCTGACCAGGCCTGGGTATGAAAAGGTGTGGGTGAGTGTGGGCTACATAATTTCCTACTGCACACCACTAATAATATAATAAGTACCCACACCTCAATGGTAGGGTATCACTCTAAGTAACAATGATTGTATATTATAGTAGTTATACCTTTGCACTTAAAATTAAAAAAAAAAAAAATATATATATATATATATATATATGAGCTGCATCAATTGATATGTCTTTTGGGAGAGCCTGGTAAACCTGTAAGCCTTCATAGTTTATTTCCTCTACTAAAAATGAAGTAGAGTAAATAAGGACCATAACATTGTAGAAAATGTGGGATATGGAGACAAATAACCATATAGAGGCCTTCAATTGTCCTATTGGCTGTGCAGAGCTGTATCAAGCGAAAAGATGTTCTGAATGAATCTGCTGTTCCTTGGGAGACAATAGGCCTGTAAGAGGTGAGTGGTGAGAATACAAGTGATGGAGTGTAAGCACACACATTCCAACGCAACATATAAATCTCAACAAACAAAACACATTCTCTACCTGCATCATTTGGCATCATACAAACTTCTGGGGGCTGTTATACATTAAATAGTCAGGGTTTTCCAACTGAAGAAAGTGATTTAAATTATTGAAGTCATAAAGGTAACTTTGTCACACCGGATGGCACTTTTTCAACGAGTGAATGCGAATGGCAATGAACTAAAACCCAATTTATCTTACTATAATTCTGCCAGCATTTAAATTTATGTGGCACCTGCCAGCCTATAAGCCAGAGCTGCAAACCTTTTAAATGCTAATATAATCCTGTTAGGAATAGCTTGCCTTGGTTGTAGACTGAAATGCAATGATAATGAAAACTGATTATAGTAGTTGCACCTAAGTTTACTTTTATTTTTCCCTTATCACCTTCCATAATACATAGAACAATAGCCAGATTAACCTAGATACATGTATTTCTGCTTTTTGGCATGTTGGAGAAACATAAAATAAAGAAAATTAGAAATTACTGGTTATAACTAAAGGGCAGATTTATCAAGGGTTGAAAATTTCAAATTCAAATTTTAAATTTTTGAATTTTTTTTATGGTCAAAACTGTCCAGTTTGATTTGAGGTTTTTTTTTATTCAAATGTAATTTTACAAACCTGCGAAATTGCTGTTTGAGTCAATGGGAGACGCCCAGGTATCGATTTGGAGTTGTTTGCAGCCTTCCTGACATTTGAGGGGTTTTTTTTGCAGCCAAACATGTTCCTGCATTTCCACATGGTTGGCAGTTGGCTTCTTCTGATTAATGGTGCACCATTATGTTTGAAAACCCTGGAGTTACCACTCTCCTGAACCTGGTAGTAGCTCCAGGATACCTATGGTATGTTGCATCCATAGCTGCAAATGCTGCTTTGAATGCATACTCTAAAGTGACCATATACACAGCGATCGTTTGGGTGATATTGGACTGATCGGATCGTGGGCCCCTGGGCCCTACAATCCGATCACAATGCAAGCAATACGAGTGGTCAGATTATAGCGCCGCATCAATGCACAGATGATCCAAGTGGATTTTTAGTCTTGCTCGATCAAAATCTGGCTGACTTTAAACCAGTTATCGATCGGGGAAGCCTGTAGGAGGGCCCCATATACGAGCCAACAAGCTGCTGGCTTGGTCTGTCAGCAGCTTTTATCGGCCCATGTGTGGCCACCTTAAGCAGCATAGTTATCAAAACTTAAAATTTGTCAGTGAGAGAGTCTTATACGTACATGTCTTGTATATGTGATTCAAAACATTTAAGATTTTTATTTTTTTTATGGTATATGGTTCTTTATAAATGTCTTGAATGAAACTCTTATTCAAATTTGTGAGTTTTGGTTCAAGAACATTAGAAACGTGGTAAAAATCCAAATTTTAATGTTGATAAATCTGCCCCTAAAAGTGACACAACCCCCACAAAGGCAATTCCTCTTGTGTTTTAACCCCTTACAGCCACTTAGGAAAGGATCATATTATCAGGCTACCAATGTGGACTGTGTATCATAGATGCTGTGGACAATGCATGCATACCAAAGCCTTTAGTATGAAGTAATACACATGCTCCACGTTGTAGGTGGTGGTAGATGCAGAGTTTGATAAAAATCAAAGTTCAGAAATTTTTTCTAGAACCCTGGCAACTGAGAACATAGGTGGAATACCGTCTCATGACCAGATTTTAATCAATGGCAGACTCACAACTCACAAAATATGTGTTCCCCTAAGTGTTTCAGCTTCAAGGCCCAAAAGAGAAATGTTATTGAGAAGAGAAATGATTCAGGGTAAGAAAAGAGATTGGAATTCTAAGGTTTAGAAGCATTGCCTTTCATGTACGATTGGTATAGCACTGTCTGCCTCTCTGATCAATTGAAAACTGGCAATGGTCTGAAGATCCAAGAGGACCTTGAAAAGCAATTAGAAAGTACAGTTTTGACATACCTTGCTCATTTATAACTAACTGCTGCACTGTTTCACCCTAGTCTTTAACTTTACATCCATTTCTGAATTCACATTAAATGATGCCTACTTTAGTGCCTACTTTAGATAAGTATTAATAGGAGTGACACAAGAATCACAAGAGAATCTTGAGTTTTAGGGAAGGAACAGCTCACAGAATGTTTTCCAGGATCACCATGTGGCAAAGAACAAGCTGTTAAGCCAAGTTTAATTAGAGAATAAAAATATTTTTCCTCAAAGGAATTGAATAAACTGTGTTGTTCTTTTAAAAACACAATCTGTGTCATAAGGAAGTGTGGCACATGCACAGGGACAGGCTAATTTTTAAGCAATTGGTTTATTCTTAAAAATATAAATGCTACTACAAGTAAGACCTTTTTACTTCTAGTACTTCTAGTATATCTATAGCACAATAAAAACTTCTCTAATATATAATTTACTAATTTTTTTTCTAAACATTCCCTAACTTGCACATCATTCATGGGTTAAGGGCTAAGTAAGTTACAGTTATGACTGTTATTAACTTTATAGCATCTCCATCTCTCACTGTGTGGGTCCAGCAGATTAATCCTTCAAGACTGGTCATTTGAGCACTAAGTAGCTCAGAAGTAATAGGAACATCTTGAAAACGATCTTGTTAAATCGGTTAGAATTACTGCCTTGTATAATTAAGATTGGTTTGATTGTATATGGGTTTGTGTGTGCTCCTGATTTTTTGAGTAGCTTTTGCCCTAAAGTTCAAAAGAACAACGCAGCAGTTTACTTTGTGCTCACCTAGTGATGTGGATATTAGTGTGCACAGGCACTCTGAATAATTTTTTAAATCAACCTTGGAAAAATGCAAGGTAATATAATGGTGCTATATAAAGTATGTCAGGGCCTAGTGGCACTGGTAGGTTGGAGCCAGGACCAAGGAGGAAGCTGGTTTGTAGACTGATGGAAACAGTACAGTACTTGGTTGAACAGATCAAGGTCTATAGTGCACCCAGGAACTCACTAAATTAAGACCTATATTGTGGAACTGAATCCCAGGTCTTTGTAGACTAAAAAGACCCCTGAGTTTAAGTACTTATTTTGTGTCACATTACATAATTTGGTTTGGAGAAGTATTCTTTCTGGGCATATCCATATGTTTCAAGTAATAATATTTCATATTTTGTTTACTATCTATTTGCATTTTCCTCCATTTTACATTGGCTCAGATGTTTTGCTCTTCTCTGCTTTTTTTTCACACCACCCACTCAATCTCTTGTTATCTACTTGTGTAACATTGCTATCTTGCATCTTTTCTCAGTCCCTCCATTACCCACTCCCAGTTCATCTTTCTCACCTTGGTAAATCCTCTGCACTCAACCCATTATCTATATATTAAGGACACTGAAACATTTTGTGCCTTCCCCTTCAAACAAAAACAGGAATTGTTTGTCCCTATTTCACTATATATTTAAGCTGGCCAACTACATCAAAGTCATCCCCGGCATGGCCAGTCCAACACTCAACCTTCATCTGATTCATTAAGAATTAAATTGTTTCATTATACATTTTACAAAGGGACTAAGTTTTACCTGCAACTTACTCGCTGCTTTCAAAGTAAAACTCCCAAACTTGGTTGCCTTTTTATTAGCCACCTGTGGGATCACCTGACTATAGTTGGAAGGGGTGGCAGCTAAACAGGGAGCTTGTCACTGCTCCTATATGAACTATAACAAACAAGGAAAAGTTGTGCTTACCACTATTTTTAAAAAAAACATTAAGGGGGGTGCAATGAGGTTGTGACCACAACATTTACATAGTACAAGAGATTGCAATAGTCTTACACTCAACTTTCATCTTATTCATTAAGAATTCAATTGCTTCGTTATACATTTTACAGAGGAACTAAGTTTTGCCTTCAACTTACTTGCTGCTTTCAAAGTAAAACTCCCAAACTTGGTTGCCCTTGTGACCAGACTAAATGCACAATGGCTATTGGGACTTTTTGGACTATATAATTATTGAATAGACATTTCCTATATTTTAATATTTTTTTTAATTTTTTTCTTTGATTTAGCTTATTTGTTTTCTGCATTTTTCTGTTTATTTTAAATGTTTAAATGTATAACTTTATCAAAGAGACACCTCAATATAGATAGGGTTCTAATCATGTAACATTTGATTGTGTTATCCTGCAGTTCCATTGGATTAAGGTGGAATTGAGTAAAGAAAAGAAAATTATTTAAGTTTTGTCTTTATTATTGCACTTTCAGAAAGGGTTTAATCAGTTAAAACAAATTTGAAAATGACCAACTCTTTCACTGACCCCAAAAAATTGCATATTTAGCCAAAACTTCAGAAATGCATCTGTTTGCATGAATTACCGACTGATTCATTCATCTCTGCTATAAATTAGTGTATCTTGAATGACAAATCACTTCATAATTAATTGCAGCAAGTCTAGTTGAAATAATGCATAATTGCAGAATCATTTCTTAAATTTCTTGATTCACAACTTGATTCCCAAGTAAAATTATCCCCATTCTCACCCATTTTCATTCATTTTTACCTTAGAACCAAATCATGAATGAAAGTTGTTGTTTTTGCATGCATTGAAACATTATGATGTTTATGTAATAAAAGTTGTAAGAACCCTTTAGGGACACAGCCACAAGAAGGATCCAAAATGGATGCAATCATTGAGCACATTTTTGTACTTGTACCTAAACATACTAATATACACCCTCCCAGTTCATCTGATAAATTGCATGTAATTTTGCAAATCAGGGTTGCTCTGGGGCTTCTGCTTCAGGGCCCCCCACAACCCAAGTGGCCCCCAGCCACAAAGATACCTCTAGCTCCCCATGAGTAAAATTTTTTCTGGTTGCGGCCCTGATTGGGGCCAGGTTGGGAGGTCAGAAACAGAAGAAATAGCGGTTCTGGGCCAGTGGGGCCCACCTGCCCAGTCCAACCCTGGTGCTTATTGGCACAAGGAATCCCTGGACCAAACTCCAGCCTAAATGTGGTAATTAGCACCAATTCAAAAAGGCAGATAATCACAATTGTTTGCATTTTACAACACAATTGCACAATGTTGCGCAACTAAGATTGAATTATGGGGCTAGAAAATATAACTTATTGTTGCCTAATTTGCAGGTCTAATAACCCATAAAAACAAAATAGTTGGTACCGTAGCATTTGCTTGATATGTTTGAAAGTAGACATCTAACTGTTGTCCTGGGTAACAAGAGTTGGTGGAAATGTAGTAAATGTTATTACATTAACAAAAATACATATTAAGTTTGCTGTTAGATAGTAAGGAATAAGCCTGGTTCTTTTTTTTTTCTTTGCTAACATGTTCCAGCTGTCTATTTAGTATAGTTTTTTAAGTCATACATTTAAACCTTAGATTATACATCTCCTCCTTAATCTTTTATGAGTTAGAAAATATGAAATACCTCTTAATCTTAGATGGTAATCACAACTGATGTTCTTGAGCTTTCCTCACACATCTTCTGCATTTGCTTCTCCCCCCCCCATTTCTTTCTGCTTATTATTAATTTTAATATCTCGACCAATCATTCAGGTCTATTGCTCTGCTGTGCATGAAGAGTTTATGTAATACAAAATGCCGTGGTGATGGAAAATTGCTATAAAGTCACACGGCAAGGCGGGATAAATCAAGTGACAATTAGATAAAGCAATTGGATCTACCACATGATGACATTGCAGAACCTATTTAATTTCTTTGGTTCTAAAGTCATGAAAATTCTTCTTGTTTGAAGAACAATCAATATTAGCAACAGTGCAGGAGATAGGATCAGATTTTTAAACCTGTTAGCGTAAAATTGACATACCCGTGGTAATAAAGTTTTCTCCTAGCTTCGCTGGAATCTTATTAGTGTGCTAAGAAAAGGACATTTTACAAGTGAATTAACAGGCTTAAAAAAAAAAATAATGTATTTAAAGAAAATCTGATCATGTTTGTACACTGAAAAAAAGATTTGATTAGCAAGATAAAGCATTAAATATTCAAAAAATAAGCACTATTGCATTTCTGCCATTTGAAAGAATACTATAGTTATTCACTGAACACTTTGTTGTTGGGGCACTTCTGGCTTTTGTTTACATTTGCTTCACCAAGTAATCAACGGTAAATGACTTAAATGGTGTAATTACAATTTCATGAAATTGAAATATTCATGTACATCTACAGCTCATTTTGCATGTTTTATAAGAAGGCCTTGCAAAGAGCAAAAAGGTAGTTATTGATTAAATACAGAAAACACAGCAGGCTTTTTAGTGATTTAGATGACTACAGCGTGAGTCAGTGCAACAGAAAATCATATGCAATTACTGATGGAAATTGGCGACAGCACGGTGGGGTAGCAAGGCCATTTCTTCGGAGTCCAAGACGAATGTCAGATGGTCAACCACCCACCGTCTTTAGTTATCACAGGAGTAGGTGTCTTGGTGCCAACTATGACTTCTGATGCTAAGCAACTGTCAGTACATAATACTCTCTGTCACTTGCTGATTATGAGCCCACATAAATGCTCATACAAGTCTTTTCCAGTTTTCTGTATAAAGCAGAATCATCTGTTGACATGAAATTTAAAATGGGATGAACCAAAATTAAACACAGATGATGATACTGTATGATGCTTAATGCCAGTGTTATTAATAGGAAAGAAAGATGGAAAGTCCGGTATTACTATATACAGCAAGTTATTTGTATGGTCCCTTAACAAGATTTAATGTTTCATTTCATGTTTCATTTGCATGTGCATTGGTAAGCACTAGGGTCGTCTTCTGAATATTACCAGACTGCAGAAGAGGGGCAGGGGTGATGACATCACAATGCGGGTGGTGAAGTTGCATGGTTGCAAAATAGGCAGATTGAAGATGGTGAGGGAGTCTGGGAGCTGCAAGTGAGAACATGGGGCTGAAAATGCTTTGTATGGTAGCAGAGCAGTTCAGGTTAGAAAGATTGCAATGGAATTAAAGATTTACAGACAGGTACATTGATGATTAACCACCTAGGATGGGGAAATAGTGGCCATGTGGCAACACATGCAAATTAGTGGACCCCAGGGCTACTAATAAATCCAAACAGATAGATAGGAGATTACTAACAATAGCTATGTGATTATACACATATGGAACACTATAAATCTCTTTTTAAAAGGGATGCCATTCCCCTTGTAATGTCTCATTGTGTCCTCCTTGTTCTGTTTTATGGACCATACATTTGCTATGTCCAGTTATATTTTACTTAGGATATCTATGAATTTCTCTTTTCTAGATGTGCCATTGCCCTAAGGCTGCAATGTTGTGAGCAATAGGCTTCAGGTAGAAGCAATAACCACTGTGGCAAAATTCTCAATTCCAAATAAATCTATAATCTCTATTTTAAAGCATAACTGGACTGCAGCTTTTTTAAAAGAAAGAATAAGCAGAGCATGACTAACATGAGAAGCACATACCTATTCAAATACAATGTAACCCTTTATTAAAGTGCTCAAAAAACTGTTATACTTTGATGATTGTGTTCTTTTAAATATTTTGTTTATACAAAGTGCATAGTGCCAGAATAAATGCTAGCTATACAGAGTATATGTCTACCTAGAGGTAAAGGGTTAAATGTAGATGTATAGTTAACAGGAAATCAGGCTTAAAAGCATTAAAAAAGTCCAATTGTGCATGTTGTGCTCTTAATTCTAACCACCAGGTTTATAAATCATTGCACAGTGCATTATTTAATACAATGCAGTATATTTTATATGCATAATGTGTCAAGTAAGGAGCCTGCAATGTACCTGCTAAGTGAAATTATTTGTTAATAACAAAACAGCAAAGATATGTTTCAGCTTTCCAGCAAAAAGAACAGAATAATGGAACATACACTTTTGCTGATTGTTTAGAAATAACATGTTTTGCAGTAATAATTCCCTAAACAGCATGAAAACAGTCATTCACTGGTCGTGCTTGGTGGAGCTGAGAGAGAGAAGCATAATTCATCTGGAAGAGAAGTTAGGTCATGATAGGTAAAATTCTTGCTATCACAGTAATTCAAATAATTTTTTAGTTGGAAAGTCTTATTAAAGAGATGCAATACAATGGCTTTTAAAAACGTTCCCTAAGGATTTGTCTGATGGATGGAAATATTTATAGCCGAATGCACATTTAAAGAAAAACTCTAAATATAAAATATCATAAATGCTGAAAATACACGTTAGGTTTACTTCAGTAAAAGCTTATTTTAATCATAACTGATATGGTGCCACAAATAACTAATATTGATACACTCACCAAGGTGATATGGTGGTCCAGGTGCAGCCCCAACTCAGCTCAGGGGGCGGAATAAACAGCAATACCACTGAAGGGGGCTCCAGGCACACTAGAAAATCCAAGGGGCCACAATTGTAAATTAAAAAAATATCAGGTTATTAGTTTCCATTAAGAAAAGAACATCTCCTACTGACCCTACACATTTTGTAATATTTTATTTCATTCAGTAGAAGCTTACAAGGTTTTAGCTGCCAATTTGTTTTTACTTCAAAGTGTTTTCTTTTTATAAATTGTGAAACTTTAAGTTTGAAAAACTCTGTTTCAAAAATATTCATTAATTTGAAAGTATTCAGTATTCTAATTCAGAAAATGTAATAGTATTATCTGAATATACATGTACCAATGATTTTGTAGTAAAGGTCAAAAAGATAAATTTAACGCAAAGTCAACATTTCAGCTGTCACACCAGTCTTTCTCATTGTGCTTGGCTTTTAGAAGCATATCAACATGTGGGCATCATGTGGGCAAAATTATGGGGTAAATTTATCAAAGAGTCCTGCCTCTAGAGTGAAATTCCGCAGCTCTCAATTAATTTCTGTGGGATTTTCAAAGGTGTATATATCAATGGGTGAAAGTGAAATTTCCCCCTTTGATAAATACACATTTAAAAATCCCATAGAAATGAATGGAGAGCTGGGGAATAAATGAATGGAGAGCTGGGGAATTTCACTCTAGTGGCGGAACTTCACTCAACTTCACTCTTTCATAAATATACCCCTTTAACTGTGCTGCAAGACTTCCATAAATTTGACTTTGCAGTTATGGGTGACAGCAGAGATTCAGATCAAAACCTTAGATTTTTGTAACAGTCAATACCTAGCTCTCTCCTGTTTTATTGGGATATTTATGGGAATGAAGGTGGTCAATCAAATCTCACCAACATTGCAAGTATTTCTTACAAGAGAGGCTTGCTTCTTAATTTGAGATACACTGTACTGTTTAATATTGTCAGTAAATAGACTCTTTTGAATACATGCCTTTCTATTCCTAAAAAAAATCCTAAAGTAATTTATGTTTATAGTGCTCTAGTAAACAGTAGACAAGGTTATCAGTCCTGGGCACTTCATTCAAATAATAAAGATATAATCACGCTACAGATGAACATACATTTTAATATTCATGCTTTATTATTTGTTTTGTGTTATATATAGGAATGTAGTAAACATGTTGGACAGACTTTAATGATGAGGGATTTGGCTTGATTTATTTGGTCATAACTACAATATTTACATTTTTGTTTTGTTGTTGTCATTACAATACATTGTTATGCTACTTGCAACCACTTCTTCTGATATTACATGTAACACAGACAGATGGCATTTTAATGAGTTTTCTAATAGTCATTCTGGTCGTAGCCTCAAAGTAGAATTATTGCTTGTAATGTATCAGTGATTTTATGTTCAGGATCTCCCACAAATGGTAGCTGTACCAAGAGGGTGAGCATAATCTTTTTTACTCCCAGCAGAGTCACAGCTTAAAATATAAGAGTGAAATACATCAAAAATTTCAATTTACCTTTACAGTTGGGTGCATTAGAAGATTATTTTCAATCTTCTCTCAATCTTCTCTATAATTTTGATGGAGATAAAGCCATCAGTCCAAAGTCTCAGGAGTGATGTTTCATAGTCGTAAAATAGAGATGGCCGAATTTGATCTGTTACGATTTGCAAATTCTCCATTGAAAAAATTCGCTGAAATGCAAAGTCTATCATACAACATTTTTTTCTCCTGTTGAAGTCTATGGCCGTCTTTTCCATGTCAACTCTGCAAAAGATTTTTCTCATCGTTAGTTGTAACTAATCAAAACACTCTTCATTTAACAGAGTAACAGGAGTGTCTGACTGTGGTTAGATGTCTCTGATTCTGTCCAAACCAATCAGAGTATAAGTTTGTGTTTTGGCATTGTTAAAGATTATTGTTCAGCAGTGTTTGCTATAAGCTTTAAAGTTCTTTATTTTGCACTGAATATTTAACAAGTTCTTATACTGATTGATTATCCCTGAATGTAAACTAAGTATGCCAAGAGATAAACACTGAAAAACGCAAAACAGCTGGGTCTGGAGTAATTAAATGTGGTGTAATTGTTTCCTATACTTTCTGAATAAACTGTCTACTTTAAACATGTTTTATTAGACTAATTGCACTAATTAGAACATTTCTAATTCAAAATGCAAACTTGAAACATAAGAAATACATATCTAACATGCACAGACTGGCTGTTACTAAATGACAATGGATAAAATTTATAATTGTAATTACTCCCAGTAGGTATGTTGTTTACACGCTGAGTTATATTGGAATCTATAATGTTAACTTCATATAACATGAAATGTTTGTAAGCTGAAGCATTAAATCCTGATTGGTCACATGACTTACACATATTCAGAGACCGTGCTTATGATTTTGCAGTAATTATCACCATTTCAGGCTTGATTCAGATAATTATCCATCATAGGGGCAAATTTACTAAAGGGCAAAGTTGCCATCGCCACAAAAACAATCCACAGGGACATTGCTAATTCACTAACAGGGGTAGAGGACAATTTGCTAATGAAAGAGTTAATTGTTAATAAAGTTTTCCATTGTTTTGCTAAGCAAATTTTCACTCAGGCGAACGATCGTTTTCCACAAAGTGCAAACTTTACAATACATTACCCTTTTCACCAGAGTCTGCTTCACCAGGTTATACCTAGTGAACTCATAAGATGAAGTTACATCCTTAACAATCTTACGTCAGTGACATCATATCCTGTATGCCGAAAAAGTTTTTTAAAAAAAGTAAAAATGTTGGCATTTTTTTCATATTCTAAAGCGGGATTATGTTTAAAAGTTGTAACTGTTAATTAAACTTTTTGATTTTTTTTTAACCATTTGAAGCTCATGCCACATTTGTTTTAGGGTGGGCTCATGTCTGGGACAATAGAGGATCTATTTTGCTTTTATTTTGCTTCCTTGGACATTTGTAATAATAAGTGGCTATTTCAAGCATTTGCACCACCTCTAATAAAGACATATATAAGACCTATATGTACCCACCCTATTCAAATTGACCTAAGTGTAAGTGTGTTAATGAAGTTGTTGTTAAGAAAGTAATGCTAGCACAGTTTGTTTAGAAATGCTCACACTGATGAATTTCCCCCTTAAAGTTACGAACATGTTACATTTTTATAAATCACTTTTAAAATCCATGAGCCTTCTTAGACACAGAATTAAAGGGAACATACAATTTTAATAAATATTTTACAAATGTTTTCATATATTCAGTGAAGGTTATAAATTAAATATGGTCAATAAAAGATGCATACAGTTGAGATTACTGAGAGAGGTTCTACAGTAGATTAGCTTTTTAGGATTCTGCTTTTAGGTCTTCTAAGAATGATAAAACTCTAAAAAGAATCTTGCAGTCCCATTCCTGAGGAATTGATCAATCGACTATTAACTGTTTTTTTTTACACACCCAGGCCTGATGATAACATAATAAGGGGTAGATTTACTAATGGTCGAATTTCGAATAAAAAAATAAAAATTGAAATTTGACCGTTCGACTATCGAATTAGAAGGATTTTACGGCAATTTGATCGATCAAACGATTTTTTTATATTCAATCAAAGATAATGATACCCAATTCGGTAGTTTTGATCTGGCGAAGTAGGTGGTTGAATAAAAATTTAAAGGGGGAGTTATTCGACCATCGAATATTCAAATAAAATTTTATTCGAATATTCGAATCATTCGAATTTGAATATTAGATGGTTGAATTTGCCTTATTTGCCTAATTTGCATATTCGAAGATTCAAATTCAATTCAATCTGCCCCTAAGTGTCTATCAATATAATATCGATTATATATAAGTATATATTAAAACCACACCTACATTTTTGAATAACTATGGAGTTGTTCATTTCAAGTATTGCTTTGCTTTGTTGGATTTCCTTCTTAAAGAAAACAAGTGAAAGTAATCATGACAGCAGCATTTACATTTTAAAGATTTCAACCTTTTTTTGTTCAAAATGAACATTTAGCACATCTTGCTTCAGATGCTAATACACCAATTATCGTCAGGAATGTGAAACAACTGTACAGCATGTTATCTTATTGTTTTCCTGCAATTAAGTGGCAATGACATCATTTGAGTCACTATTTTGCATAGATTATTGCATTAATAAAACAATTTGCTGAATTTTCCATTTTGTAGAGATAGCTTAATCCTGCTTTTAGCACAGTATGTTGGTTTCCCTAAGATTGGAGAGCACAATAATAAGTCATACCCTATAAAAAAATTGTACTTGCCAGATTGACATGAATCACTACAATGGATATGAAGAGTGACTCTGACCAATTCAAGATTTTACATTAATTGATCTTGCAGTTACCTAAGAAAGATTGTAGAAATATTTATATAAAATCTATTCTTTCTTAGAAGGTAGAACACAAAATAATGTTTGAAAAAGTTAAATTATTTTTCTCTTGCTTACTTTTCAATATTTTCACTTTGTATATAACACCATGGGGCAGATTATTTAAGGTTTGAATGGTGTCAAAACTCACAAATGCGAATTGAAAAGTATCAACTCAAATGTTAATTCAAATGTGAGATTAATCACACCTCGGCCATGGATACAGTTCAAATTTGAATATTTGCCACTTAAAGTCCTGAAATATAGTAAATGATGCCATATATTTTGGTCATGGCATAAGGTCAAGATTTTCATCCAACCTTCTAAGATGGGTGCATTAGAAGTGAAGCAAAGTGCATGTGATACAGGACCATGGCTAAATTTCCTTAGTGGCCAAGTAACACACACAGATTATTGTGTACTTCCATCAGTGTGCTGTATTTATTTCCACTTTGAATATTTTTCATTGGTTGACACATTTAATTCATAATGATAAGCATGCTAAAAATCAATATAAAGTACTTGTAGAACCTAAGCTGCACTAGTTTTTGTATGCTCAGAATACAAATTTGATCTGTAATTAGCTCTCTCTTTGTAGGCCATTATTTCTCAGCTTTCTTGAAAGATATTTTGTCATAGTTGCTAATGTGAGCTCCGATCTGATTGAATGCTTAATTATTTCAAAAGATGAATGCCAATAACATTTCCGTTAATTCAAAAGAGTAATTTTTTCACATCAAGATAAATCACTTATGATATCTGCAAGAAGTAAGGTACAATTTGAGTTCATACTTAATGAACAATAACTCTTTTAAGTTACTTTACTAAGGGTTGAAGGCATATTAATTTGATTTGTCCTCTCTGTTAAACTATCTGAGGTTGGCAGGGCTAGAACCAACCTGTAGCAAATTGATAGCTACAGTTTTGTCCAAATCAGCACCTCCAACAAGACCAGCAACTCAACTTTTAATTGTGCCTCTTTATGAAACAAACATGCAACTTGCAGTGTATTAAAAAAACTAGTGGAAACTTAATTATTATAATTAATAATTAATATAATTATCACCATTAGTGCCTGACATTATTACCAAATCTAATTTGCAAATGACAAACTCTAAGGGGCCGATTTAAGAAATTAATGTGAAATGATGGAAGTTCGATCGAATTCGATCGAATAACGATCGTACAAATTTGTTCGTGAAATTGAGTATGCAAATTTGGCCTTTTTCGATCATAGAATATCGAATAGATTGAATAGATCGAATGATCGGATATTTGATAATTCGATCATTCGATGATCGCAGGAATCAAAATTTTAAAGTTATTCGAATGCCAAAGTTCCAAACTGGAATACAGTTTTTATCATGCCCTTAAGAACAGGTACTCTAAGGGGCCCATATACAAACAATCAAATTTGGATTTTTTCCATGAATCTCTGAAAGTTTTAGTTTTTTTTTAAAAGGTCTAAAATGTGATATTTATTACATGTAAAAAAAATTTTAAATCTCTAATACAAAACATTTCTATGTAAAAGTTGTTGAGATCCTATAGAAGTCTAAGCAAGCTACGCTGATCCTATTGGACCGTTTTAAATCAATGTTTAAGATTTTTTTTACTAGGAATTGTCCAAAAAACTATTTTTAGCAGTTGTTGAGGTATTCAGATTGTTTTGCTCATAGTTCAGCGTAATTTTCCATTCATAGTTTTTTTGTAAATGTCATGACATTTGTAGTTTTTTGGGGTTATTTACTAAAACTTGCATCAATCTTAGTTTTTATGAAAACAAAAATAACCATGAATTTAACTTATTTATCAATATGTTTTCTCTAAAAATCTAAATAAAGAGTAAATTTGTATCATACAATTGCCCCTTCGAAAACTTGACTTTATCGAATTTCCGCTTTTGGATTTTTCGGATTATCTAACAAAAAAAAAACAACTATGTTGGATTATCCAGAGCAGATCACAAAGTAAAGAAACAACTTGAGGGATATCTGAAATTGACTTCTTCAAGACCTTGATAGGTTTGAGATGTTTCTGGATTTGGATTTTAAGCAGCTTTGGGGTATTATATCTCTCAAAATGTTAGTTTTTTCCACAAAAAATCAAGGTTTCCCCTTAAAAACCCACAATCAGATAACTTTGAGGTTTAATAAATGGGTTTGGAGTTTGGAAGTTTAGTCATGGTTAATGATGGGCGAATTTATTCGCCAGGGGCGAATTTGCGGCAAATTCCTGCGATTCGCCGCTGGCGAATAAATTCGCGAAACACCAGCAAAAATTCGCCAGCAAAAATTCGGCCAAAAAAACGAGTCGAAGTTGAAAGATTTTTAAAGGGCCAGTACTTTGAAATTCGAAGATTCAGATATTAAAATTCAATTTTAATCAAATTTTGGGCTATTCCATAGTCGAAGTAGCCCAAAATTACTTTAAAATTCGATTTAAAAAATTTGAATTTTATTTGAATTTTCACTTCGACCCTTAGTAAATCAGCCCCTTAAAGTCACTGAAGATGTAATGTGATCTTTTCAACCTTCCTGAAACCAGAAAATATATTTTAGAAATCTTATGTTTGGGCCAAAGAAGACTTTTCTCTGATTTGTAGTGATAGGCGAATCTGCAGCTTTTTGCTGCACCAAATTTTTTGCGAATTTCTAGATAACTGAAAAATTAATTTCATTAAAAAAAACGGCCAAAAAATTGTGAAATGCCTCTACGGCTCATTTCGAACATGGGCATTTTTGCCGGCGTCGAAAATTAGATAAATTTTACTGGTATTTGCAAATCACGGGAATTCACCTTCAGGTGCATAAGTATTTACTGTGGCTAAGTGCGTACAAAACAGTTTAATTAAATTTAGAAAGTATGAATAAATGAAATGCCTTCCATTATTAAGTATAGACAGGTTTTTTTTATACTTAAGGGGCAGATTTACTATTGGTCGAATTGTGAATTAAAAAAATTCGAAACTCCAGAAATTACCAGGAGGTCCCCCATAGGTTACAATGGCAATTCGGCAGCTTTAAGGTGGCCAATAGTAAAATTAAAAAAAATTTCAAATCGAATTTTGGGCTATTCGAAAGCCAAAGTAGCCTAAAATGACTTTGAAATTTAATTCACCTCAATCCTTAGTAAATGTGCCCCTTAAAGTTTTTGAAGAAGAAAGGGGTTTAAGGCAGCAGCAAACATTCAGGCTTTAATAATGTTTCCATTTTGATTTAATTGAATTTAATTTTTAAAGCAGTGAATACAGTTGCACTCCTGAAAAGCCACAAACACTACTACAATCAGCTTAAACCAGCCTTTTTTTTAAAGAGACCTTAATGTTCAATATAAATATTTTCAAAACACCCACAAGAAGCCTTCAGGCACTTAAAGTTCCTTCACTACAATTTCAAGATGCATTATCTCGAGTAAGTGGTTATATATTTGTACTCATGCCCCAGGCTTATAGTAAATTTATAACATACAGTATGTTCAACGAAAATATTTTATATGGGTAGTATGTTTGCATTTATTCATAAGAGGGCTCTATGGCTTCCACTAGTGGGATCAGAGCACAACATACTCAGTATAAAGTAATAACAAGTGATAATAGAACTATTGCTGTTGATTCATTTTCTGACATTTTTACCATCTTACTGTATGTCAGCAACAAAATGAGGCAGCATCTTCTGGGCATAAATGTAACTGTGCAGAGGAGATAGAATGTAAGCTTCAAAGTTTGTTGATAAAGAGAAACATTGTTTGTTACATAGAATATAGAGAAAGGAATGATTAAGGGTAGTTAGGGGCAAATTTATTTGCCTAGCTCGCATTCGGTACGAATTCCCGCTGGAGAATAAATTTGTGAAATGCCCGTGAAAATTCGCAAGCATAAATTTCCGATTTTCACAAAACTTTCGTGAAATTGTTTGAAATTCATAAATGTATAGTGAAATCATTCAAAATTCACAAATTTATAGTGAAATAGTTTGAAATTCACAAATTTATAGTGAGAACGGTTGAATTTCAAAAATTTTTTGTGAAAATGGTTGAATTTCACAAATTTTTTGTGAAAACGTTTGAAATAATTTTCCATTTCGTGACTTTCTTGGGAAATTTGCGAAAAACCCGGCAACGCGAAATGCCCCAGATAATTGCAAATTATCAAGCAGAAAATTAGGTTGGCCTGTAATATAAGCTGATGCCACAGGGCTGATTATTAAATTTTGATGCTAGTTGCATTGGTTTCTCTGTTACCATGCAGCCTTATATTGTGATATTTCTAATCTGTGTGTACACAAATCATCCCTGCTAAAGGGCTATAGTTGCCTTGGGATGGTACAGAAGCCCAAAACATAATGGACAACATTTCTAGCTACTTCTTTAGGTAAGCTTTAGTTCTCCTTTAAGCTAGGTTGGAATAACTGACTAGTATTCCCTTTTGTGTATGGTTTGCTGGTTATCAAGCAGCAAATGTCTGCTATGTTGATACTTTGCCTTTCCAGTGTCCTTCCCAGTACTCCAACAGCTGTCCTAATATACTCTTTCCTATGCTAGAAGCACATTTATGTTCTTACCAAAGTTCTCTTGTATTTTAAACAGCCCTTTCTCCAGTGTTTCGTGACCGTTTTCATTTTGTCAGCTAGGTCTCACTAAATATGTTTTGTCATTTCAAGTGTTTTTACTACATTGTGCTTTCCTTTGAAAGCTGAAGTCCTTTCAATTATATTTTGGGAAGCCACAAACAGTTGCTCCTTTCTTTAGCTTCTCATTGTGGCAATGTTTCTTTATATAATAGAAAGAGTGTTTAATGAAGATGTCCATTCTTTCGGTGTTAGGAAACAGCTCAAGGTGGCAAAAAAAGGAAAATAAAATCTTTTGGGAAGGAATAATTATTCGTGCTGACATTCATTGTCGATGTTTGTTTTGTTTGAAACTATTAAGCATTAAAGAGTTATTAGAACTGTAGCATGCAGTAAATCCTGATGTTTTTGTTATTATAGGGAATGGGGCAGTGAGCATGCCTTCATTAACACAAAACTTAAAAACCTTCATTTGATCCAACTTGCTAACTACAGGCCAATGTACATTCTCGTATGTCCTCCAAAGCTCCTAGAATTGATTGCTGACATCTGATTGCAGAAATTTCTGAATGTCAGCTGTTTCCTTGATCCCTTTCAATCAGGGTTTCCAAACAGAGCCCTCCGCTGAAACAGCTTTAACCGAGGTGACCAATTAAATTCATTCTGCAAAGGACCCAATGTCACTATAATATTGTCATGCGGCTTTATCTTTTTTGCAGTTTTTGAAATAGTTGACTACTCCATCCTTCTACATAAACTCCAGTCACTCATCTTCAATGGCTCTGCTGTACCCTGGTTCTCTTTCTATCTTTCTGAGAGTACTAACAGCATTAGATCCTCATCATCTACTGTATGAACATTTCCCCAATGTTCTGTCTTAGGGACAAATTTCTAATTCTTTGGATTCTTCTACCACAGACAGCAATTAATTCCTCTTCTCTTTCTCTTATTTCAACGCTATTAAATAGGTTATGCTACGCATGCATACTTCTCCCTAAATGAGAGATTGATTGAAATTTAGTATTATGTCCTTTTGCTGTTTGCACAGTAATTGCAGCCAAAACGGTGTCTATTTTGTGTTATAAAATGCAAAAATATCGCCAAAGAGCATCCAAGAAAATAAATATATCTAAAAAGGAATTAATTTCCTTACATTGAGTTCTTGCATTTTAATAGTAGACCATCAATTTTCTGCAGCAATCCCCTGTTGAAATGCACTTAAGCCAACAGACTCCCTGTTTTTGTGTAGTGTGCCACACAGGAGACTTATTCAGGAGAGATATAATTCCAGTGATATTTTGAGTTCAGAATCACGTTAATCAGTTTTTTTCAGGATATGGCAGCATTTCTTGATTGCCCTTCTGGCCAATTCTTTAGCAGGAGCTGTTGTTCTTCAGCGATCTGGTACATTCTAGCTTTTGAGTAAGGTTCCTGGAAATTCTCCCTATAGCTGATGTGATTAGTCCCACATAATTCAGTCAGCGCTGCCAGGGGATTTTGGCACCAAAGCAATAACCCAGTCTGCTGCTTCATGTTGGCATAATACAGTCCTGATCCTCTGAGAATTTAATTTACTCTGTTTTCGTTGCTGAATTAGATAAGTGCCATTTTGGACCTTTTTGAAAATTCGATTAACACTGGACATCAATACTTTGGGTTTGTTTCTCCTCTTTGATATCTTTAAAGGACGTAAGCATAAACAGATTGGTAGAACAGTACTAAAGAAGAATAGATATACAGCATTCTGGACTTGCAAAATGATTTTTAAGACTGGACTAAAAGTTGTATTAATAATATCAACAACTGATCTGCTTATGTGTTAATTTGGGTTTATTTTGACCTTTTAAGGTTTTAAAACTCTTTTTCAGTGCAAGATGTTTCCATTGTTGCTGTTTGCCTTCTGGTGGTATAATAAAAAGCAAGATAAAAGGATAAACGCTTTAGGAAAGAGATCCATTATGTGATTAGATGAGTTTCACAGGCAGAGGGCTCTGATAAGGTTTTCTGTACAGTGTGTAAATGTGTATCACCTTCTAACAGACACACACACACGTTTCTGTGTACATTGTGCAAACAGCAGATGCTTTATTTCCAAAGAGAATCTCCCATTAAAGGTAACAAGTCTCATTCTACCCTGGGGATTTGAATTGTTAAACAGAATCGTTTTTGTAAAAGGGACAGTATGGAAAGTAATAAACACATGTTATTATTTATAATATAACAATTGCTATTTAATATATAACATTATTTTATATTTTATTGATATAGAACTGCTAATATCTAGAAAATAAAAAATTAGGCCTGCCATAAAGCAAGAGTGTCTGTTGTTTGCAAAAAAGGATAAATATATATAAAAAAAAGCGTTTAGTTTATGCTTGAATCGTCATCATACATTTTGGATAGTATTTTTAAAACTGATTTCCTTTTTCCTCTGTAGTAATGAAACAGTTCCTTGTCCTTGATCCTAACTAAGCTGATAAATCTATGTTGTCAGCAGACCCATCCTTTTGGGATACTTCATATTTAAATAAATGTGCAAACATAAGATATGGTGATTGGTGTTATGGAACGATCCCTTACCTGGAAAGCCGCAGGTCCAAAGCATTCCAGATAATAGATCTGAGTTGTCCATACTGAACCATAACAGCTAATACTAATTATTACTAAGATTTACCAAAAAATTAGTTGGAAAAAAGAAACTCTGATATTGGAGTACACACCCCATAAAATTGGTTTCTCATTCAGCATGAAGTATGAAAGGAAGGGCACATCTTTATAGCTTCATTTTGAACTATGATAATACTTATGGTAAATAACAATGAGCCAATTTTTTTCACCAACCATGGTGAAATGCTGCCTTTCTCCATTGGCACAATTTTCAGAAAAACTGCAAAAAAAATGTGCCATGAAAAAAATTTGCAGAGAAATAGCCTTTAACAATACATGCGAAGTGAGCAAAAAACTTGAGAAGAAAACTACATGAAGCCACTTGGACTTATATGTTAAATGCGTCATGACTCGGGATTAACTGAAGAAACTGTGTTATCTAAAGTCATCTTAACTCATTTAATGCATTTAACCTTTTCATTAGCATACCAAAGCACCATTGTTCACAATGGTGAACTTTTTAATTAGATGGGATGCTGTGACACCATTTTCTGTGTTAAAGGGATCCTGTCATGGGGAAAAAATTTTTTTCAAAATCAGTTAATAGTGCTGTTCCAGAACAATTCTGCACTGAAATCCATTTCTCAAAAGAGCAAACAGATTTTTTTATATTTCATTTTGAAATCTGACATGGGGCTAGACATTTTGTAAATTTCCCAGCTGCCCCCAAACATGTTTTCTCATGACAGTTTCCCTTTAAATGGGATAAATTGGATATCTGAGTTTAGTTATTCTGTCTGGAAAAAAACAATCCTGAGGCACACAAAACTGCAGCAAACAAGGATGTCCTTGCACGTTTATTTGCGGAAGTGCAGTTCAACGTTTGGTGGTCAAGCCCCTTTGTCAAGCATGATGCTGGACTGGATTTGGGGTTGCTGGACCTCCACCACTGTGTAGCAAACATTATCTTAATATTTGCCATAAGGGTGTGCAAGAGTCAGACCTACTTTGGACTTTAGTTATTTTGCATCAAACACACAAACCAAAGTGGCTTCATCTGTAACATTGACTTTAAAGCAATCGTAGTGAGAAAAAGCCGCCCATAGACTCTACTATAATTTGCTACAAAAAAGTCAATAATAGACTCCAATACAATTTGCTACAAAAAAGTCACAAAGCCATTCTGCAAAAATTTCAACAGTTTTACAATTTTTTTTGGTGAAGCAAAATGGGGCAATTCACTCATGACTGATGGCAAATTAATTCGGACATGGGGATGGAATTTAGAAGGCAAATCATCATGGTCCACATATGAAGCTAACATTGAACATTGTAAAATATAATGCTTCTAAGCAAAAGCTTTTTATCTTGCTTATAGATGTCCCATTATAATGGAAGGCTACATCACCAAAGAACCTTTTTTTGTTGTTATTATTATTATTATTGTCTGAACAATGCATATAAAGATACTGGATAGCTAGACACCTTGTAAAAATATCCTTTGTGATGGTTTCTGCCCTGATCTTCAGGGATCAGCCTGTCATAATACAATGCCTGATACAATTTTAGATACAGTCCTTTATTTTACACAGCAGTATCAGTTTTCACCTTGTTAAAATATTTAGTATTTAGAGAAACCTGACCGTAGCTAAAGTTAGATGGTATTCGGCCTGCCTCAGACCAGAAGAATAAAACATTCCATCACCTTTATAATAATCATGCATTTATTGAATTACAGTAAGAGCAAGATCTTTCCATTTTTTAATGAACTCTAAGTCTATATTGTAATCTCATGGTGGTACCTGGTGTGACAGGATTGTGCTTTTTTCCATTTTCTGCCCTGTCCCCAATAGCATATAGAAAAAAAAGATGACAGCTGGTCTTTTCATTAGAAAAAGTATGAAAGCTGGTCTCCTTTTTCAATATATTATTATCTCCCTGAAGCTTCTTGCAAGTCATTTTTCCATTTCCATTTAAAAATTAATTTCTAATAGTTTCTCAGCATGACAAGAGCTAACAATAACAGGTTTGCCCAGGAAATATCACTGCCATTTGAGGTTTCTAATTCTGCTTACAATCCTTCTCCTTTTAAAAAATTAATGAATTTACCCTATGCAGGCTGATTATGGAATTTGAAGAGATTCTATTTCCTTCCTGTCAGCCAAATAAAGAAAAGAAAAGGATTTTATTTGGAATCAATAATAATGGGATGTGTATCTGTATAAAACATGTTCTAAATAAAATTATTATTTTACAAGGGGAGATTAAAGCAGAGTTGCACAGATAAAAGAGGCTGTACACTACATACAATTGATTGCTCTATTCAGAAATAGAAAGGTTCATTTATGAAAGCATGGACAAGAGCTAAAATGAATATAAAATAGTATGCTTTCTATTCAGAAAGGTATAGCACTCCTATACAGGCTTTAAAAACATGGTAATTGTTGCACTTTGCAAATTGCATTTGTGATCATAAATTAGTCTCATATAGTCTAATATACTGCTAGTGAAGAGTAATTCTTATTCAGCATTTTCCTTTTCAGTTAATTGTTAAGAAGTGATATTGTAGAATGATCTTTGAGTGGAGTACAATAAAAGATCATAGTTGTACTATGTAAACAATAATTGGATTTATTTTATAACTGTGGACATCAATGTGAACACATGACGGTCTGAATACATTATTTATAGTTATTGAATTTGACATTCAATTCTGAAAATTAAGGCACAGTACAGTGAAGTCTCTGGTAAGGTGGATCCAAACACCAGTAGCAAACTATGGTTCACTCCTACAGCTGGCCATTGGAGGAGAGTGGCAGAGCATTTCTAGATGAGATCATGTGATCTTTATTGAAAAGGTAAAATGCAGACAGACATGGATTGGCATGGGCTATTATGGAGAATTAGGGAAGTGTCCTTGGATTTGCCACAGGAAAGATATATTTCAAGAGACAGTGGAAACAAGTTTTTCTATTTGGTAGGTGGGTCAGTTTTTAAAAAAAATGTATTTGAGAATATCAGACACAAAGGGGCAAAGTGAAAATTCGAATTTAAAAAATTCGAGTTGTTAAGTAATTTCTGGCTACGTAGACCATCGAATAGTCCAAAATTCGATTTGAATTGAAGTACTGTCTCTTTATAAAAATTCAAATTCGACACTTCACCAACTTAAAGCTGCTGAATTGCTATTTTAGCCTATGGGGAACCTCCTGGAACCTTTAAGGAGTGTTTTTGAAAAATTTAGCAATTTGAATGATTTTTTTCCAAAATCTCTCAAATCGTTCAAATCGAACGATGCATTCAAACGATTCAAACGATTTTTATTCGATCAAAATCGGACCTATTTAATCCATTACAATCAAAAATACCCTTAAAACATGGTAGTACATTTGGGGGGTTATGTATTAAAGTCTGAATATTACAATTTTATACAACTATAAAATCTGAATTTTTAGTGGGAAAAAACTTTATTTTTTTCAGAATTTATTAAAGCCAGATGGTGCAAAAAGTCTGAATCTGAAAATTCAGTATCTCAGACTGAGGTTAGATATAAATCAATGGGAGCTGTTCCTATATCTTTTTAAAGTTTATAAGGTCTGTGTTGGAATTAACCTGAAAATTTGACTATATCAGACTTTCAGGCAAAAATCCCAAAAGTTCTGCCTTTTTGGGAAAAAGCCTGAAAAAATAGAACAATTCAGAAAACAACTGTACCATTTGGGCTGTCTCTCGATTGTATTGTGTTTATTCAGATGCAATTAAATAAATATTTTTTAATAATAAATAAGGTCCTATAAGTAATGTTTCAATGCAATAGCTTAAAAATAGTTATAGGGATAGCACCAATAGGTAATATATGTGCCTTAAAATTAAAGTTCAAGTCTGCATTTTTGAAAATTAATTTATGAACGAATATCGTATTTCTGGTAGGGTTACTGGGGGCAAGTCATAAATATGCATTGCGTAAAGTTCCATTGAACACAGCAGCCCATGTGGGGCTTTTTCCAAACAGATAAAAGATGGCTGAACACAGCAGAACTTATGGCAAACAATCTGCTATAAAAGGAGATAAATAAATAAATTGTTAGATTAAAGTAATAATTTTCTTTTTTATATTGATCCTTCAAGTATATGGGAGTGTGTCTAGAAAAAGGAAATTATTAAGTTATGACAAATAGTAAAGTATGTATTATTTCTGAATTAGTCAGAATACATTTTGACCTACAATATGTTATTTTTCTGCCACTGGATGCTGAAAAAGGTACAGTTGATTCAAGATAAAATATTGAGTGATGTAAGTAAGGTATCTCACATATAAAAACAATTAGCTCAGTTTAAGGAAATGTATAGGAGTCAATTATATTGTCTTATTGTGTTAGCGTGCTGGGTAGATTTTCTGTATAAAATTATTTTTCTAAACCATAATGGTTATGAGAAACTGGACCATTCTGGAACCTGAATGTAAGACAGAATAGAGTAACAAGCTTACAGGTTGTTGAAAAAATGACCACTGAACTAGGAACATGTTTATCAGTTTATTGCTGTCCAACTGATCATTCCAATGGCCAGTTTGTCAGAAATGTGTAGACTCAACCTGGCTGGACAATGATCTAATGCATGGGGCATAAAAGGTTTTCAGTCATGATCAATCACACCTATCTGATTGTGGGGCCCTATTCACGGATTGATGGTCAGCTAATTAGGACACAGTTGACTGAATAGGATTACTAGGTCAGTCCATATGTGATAAGAGAATGTGCACATTCTTCAAAGAGAGAAGATAAGGGGACAGCCATTATTTCATGTGAGAGCCAGTAATTACAGAATTAAATTATAAAATAAGTTTTAACACTACAGGGTTTTTTTTTACTAAAATCCAAATTTATCTATTTTTTTTAATTAAACAAAGCTTGACTAAACACCCATCCATGATGTTGCCTTATTTATTGTTAACAGAACAGAAATTAATTGGATAGGGAAAAAAAACTAATGTATACCCCAAATTATACAATTGTCGCTCAAACCACAATCTTCAATTAGGAATGGGGACATCTGCCACTGATTTATACATGACCTCAACATTTGAGATCGCAGATTTTTGGATTCTAGCTTTTTGCAGCATAATAAATCTCAGGTATAATAAATCTCTAAAAATGTTAGGTTTTTTTCCAAAAAGAAAAACGACGAATTCCCGCAATTCGATGCCGGCGAATAAATTCACAAAACGCCTGCAAAAATTCACCTGCCGAAAATTCGAGACTCACGCCGTAAATGACGTGACATGTTGAATATGACGCGTGCCGAAAACGCTGCGACAATCCGAAAACGATGCAACACGCCAAAAACGACGCAACGCTAGAAATTCACTTATTTTTCGCGAAGCAAATCTGCATGGATTCGCCCATCACTGTTAGAAAGGTCAAATGCTGAATGCCATGCTTGAATAGCCTGCAGTAAAAGGAAAAATTTATCTTTGAGATTGTGCCATAAACGGGCTCACTGACCGCACTACTAGTTTCCTGAACTTTAGATATTAATTATCAAGATTAAAAGCAGGAATTCCAATTTCACACTTAAAAACTAGTTTTTAAGTGTGAAATTGGAATTCCTGCTTTTAATCTTTATAAAGGCTCTAGACATGAGCTGAAACGTCGATTAATTTCTCAGGGAATAAAGTTGAAAAATATTTTTTAAAAATCCCAGGAGTGCGCTGATTCAAATCTATTTGTATTTATATACATATATACATATATACATATATACTATATATCTTTAAAACACCTTGGTGAAGGTTTTGTCATTTCACAATAACGAGTATAATGCTTCCCACCCACAATGAACTAAGCATTTATATGCAACAGTTGGAGCGGATATGAACGTGTTACAGAATATTGCAAGATATAGAGTGCCAAAGCACAAATCAGGGCTTTCTATGTCATTTACTAAAGCATTTGAGGGGGAGGCAAGAATTTCAATGGCTTTGTACACAGCGGCACCACAAAGCACAAATTGGAGTTTTTAACTGTAATTCATCAAGTCTATTAACTATAAACCATTTACATTCAGATGGAAACGTTTCTCTGTTTGGGTGATATGCCCTCCTAAAGAGATAATTGCGGTGTTTAAATAGGGTGCAGGATTTTAGATTCCATCTAGAAGTTAATGAATGGTTGTAATAAGAAATTTAGCTATACGCACCCCCCTTAAATTTAAAGCTCAGTGCAAGTAAAGCAGCTTTTTGATTACTCATTAAGAGTGTTAAGTCTTGCTGTTTTATCAAGGTCCCTGTGTTGCATCTTGATTTAAATAATAAGCATCTCCTACATAACAATAAACAGCCCTTCAGAACATTCTTGAAAAAATTCCTGCTTCCTTTCCTTTCACGCTTCTTTCTTCCTGTTGCAATTGTCATTACAACAAAAAAAAAGGGTATTGGGTGGTTCGTAAACCTCTTAACAAACAGATGTATTTTATTGTTTCTAAGATTTATAATTAAGAGAGAAAACAATTGTGAGTCTAACAAGTTTCTAACATGAGTCAATGATAAGAAATGGTCATCAATTTAAAAACATGCAATAAACCATTTATATCTTAAAACTGATATTAAAGTGATAGAACCTACAGATGGATCTCTGGCTATCCCGTATAATTATATTTTCTGAGATAGATTATATTGGCACAATAGATCACAATTCATATGCTTTTCAGCCATATTCATCAAATTAAAAATTGAATTTAGAATATCTAAATCTTTGGGATATTCCAAGATATCATCTGAGATAGGCAAAGCTCCATATGTATTTGTGAAACAGCTTTATTATTAAGTACTCTTCTACAGTTAGGATCTGGAGACCTGAGTGCCATTTGAAGTATAAAGAATGATTTAGGTAAAGTATTGCATTGTTTATAATGCAACCCAATTAAGTGAACTGCCTATAAAATGCTTGATTGCAACTGTTATTCCAGATGCAAACAGAGATGCAGATTTGTCTGCTGATAGATTTCATATTGATCACCTTTGTCATTAACTTCTTTCATGTTTCATCTCATACACCTGAAAGCAACCAGGAACATGAGATTTCCTAGTGAGATACCATAGAGCTGCATAGGCCTGATTAAGCAGATAGATTATAATACATGAAACTGAGAAACTGGAAGGCAGTTAGTATGATATTGCTGTGAGTTTTTGAGGAAAACGAGACAAAATCCTTTTCATTGACAGCTCTAAAAATGTATTAGATTTTCTATTGTACTCTAAATAAATAAATTGGCCTTAATCTGTAATCATGATTGCCCATGCAGCTAATGGAAGGATTAAAAGACATAAAGCTGTTCTGCTAAGAAACCTGCTTTGTAGGGTTTACAAGTATGCTGAATAATAGATCATTGATGGGTTTTTTTTATAAATGATTATATGAAGCCGCTTTAATTAAAAAAAGTAAATAAGGAAATGCCTACTCTGTTTTGTTTTTGCCTTCTTTAATCTCTGAATCTGAACATTTTAAAGAATACTATCTACATCTTGTCTTCCTCCAGATAATGCAGGGTGCAGAGCGTAGCTTCTTCCAAATGACTTTGTTTATATTTAAATGCCCTTTCCCTTTCTTTATTGATGGAGTGCGAACCTGGAAATAACAGCATGTTTCAATGGTAGCAGAACTCAAAGTGCTGAATATAATGCAGGTGCCAAGGAACTTCAATCCTTCCCCCACCCTGTGCCATTGTCATACCCATACAACGCAAAATCACATTTCCATTTATTTTCTGAACTTTGTGTTACAAAATGCAGAGGTGTTTGACTTGTTTGTAATGGAAATTCATCACTTTATATATTTTTCTAATTACAAAAGTATATATCTATATATACACACAAACATCACAGTCTTACATACTAAAGAAGGAGATTGGGTACACAAAGCTGACGTTAACTGTTCATATTTTTTGAAGGCTGTAAAGAAATGGACTTCTTTAGGACATTGTTGTAGACTGGTGCGCATAGTACTGCTGTGTCTTAATCTACAGTATACACAATTAAGCAGGTATACTTGTATGGTTGCATTACTAGTACAAAAATAATCAACAATGTCCAAGAACAAGGTTGGAGGTTAATATCCTACAGCAACTTATGACATATAAAGTACTTGACTTCAAAAATCCCAGGAATAGGGTTGTCCAGCCAGAAGTCATGTAATTACATAGTTACATAGTTAAATTGGGTTGAAATAAAAACAAAGTCCAACAAGTTCAACCCCTCCAAATTAAAACCCAGCATAAACACAGACATGCACACACCTCCACTCTTTCACACAAACCATATATGCCCATAGCTATACTAACTGTAGAGTTTAGTATCAAAATAGCCTTTGATATTATGTCTATGCAGAAAATTATCAAAGCCCCTTTTGAAAGCATCAACAGAATCAGCCATCACAACATCACCCGGCAGTGCATCCCACAACCTCACTGTCCTCACTGTGAAGAACCACCGACGCTGCTTCAAATGAAAGACCTTTTCTTCTAGTCTGAAGGTGTGGCCTCTGGTGCGACGATCCTCTTTATGGGTAAAAAGTTGTTTCTGGACATTGCTGATAATTGTCAGAGTCTCCTTAAATTACATACAAAAGATACACAGACACACATTCATAAACACACACACACAAACAATATGATATATGAGTTATACATTTCCGGAACTTTCATAATAACAAACACACTTCTCCCTAGAGGACTTTAAAGGTACACATCAGCAAAACATTGTTTCTTTCCGGAAGGAATATTGCCAATTAACTTTGTTCATGGACATGATGGGCCATAATCCTGTGGTCCATGTTAAATGAAACAATAAAAAGCTGACTTAATGCAGCTAAGAAACTTAAAAGAAACAATTTATCCCCTAGAGATCTGGTCCAACAACATGATATACCATAAATTATATACCAGATCAGTTAAACAATATTTGTTTCATTAAGAGCTGTGTACAATTTAAAGAAACACAGATATTAAAATGTACAAGCTTTAGCATCAGCTAGGATTAAAAACTCTCACAAGCCTGGCAAACAGGTACAGTAAGTGGTAAAATTAAAATAAAACAACACCTGAAAGTAAATACATTGTGGGAATCATTTAAAGAGACTCTCTGATAAAAGTAGAAGAGCACTAAAGGGGGACAACAGTGTACCCTCAATGCTCATAAAAACATAATGCAAATCTGTCCTTACCCCCTACTGTAAGGCATTTGGTAAGGACAGTGCTCTGTTTCAGGCTGCACACTTCAGTTCTAGACTTGCAAGTCTAAATAATATGCACCTCCTCATGCCACCTCTCATGAATGCAGAGTGCAAAACTTTATTCATGGGGTTGCACTTGTAGGTCTTTGTGCTCCATTTTGCCTAAAAATAGCCTCTGGTTAATTACAATGCACAGTACATACAAACACTTTTGCACTTTTTTGAATAGAAAATGATGGGGGATTTAGAACTTTCACTGCTCCTTGGCCTCTATTGAGTATTGTATTCAAAAGTAGTAGGAAAGGGGGTAGCAGAATTTACATTACTTCCATGCTGTGTGAACTTTTTTTTGTTGCTATTCATTTGCAATGTTGCAGCTATTATGTGCAACTAACCAACATTCAAGAGCCTTATCTGACATCCATCCCTAGTAATGTAACAATTATGTGAACACAACATGTTAGATTTTATTTGACAGATATAGATAAAAGAAATTGTTTTATTTGGTTAATTGGGTGAAGATTAATTGAAAGCTCTTGAAATAATTGCTCCCTTTTATGTGTTAGAATAGGAGCTATTTTGTGTTTCATTAAGAATTCACACTAGCCCTGGAAATGTTATGCAGTTTGCTTGCTCTCTTCCCTTTGGGGTATCTCATTTCATTCCACAAAGAATACACAGAGCAACAAACTGGAATCTAAACATCTATAATGCATAACTGTTCAGCAGTGATTTCTGTTTCCCAAAATCGGATACTTTTCTGTGATATCACATGGACTGTGCTTTAGTGAAAAATGTAGGTAAAAGCTGCTTCAAATTCCATTTCCATTCCCCTGTGCATTGACATCCGGATTATTTTTGATGTCTTCACACATAAAAAACTCTGTACCAGGTCAGATGCAGGAGCTTGCATTTCTGTGAGACAAAGGGAAGAGAAGGATTATCCAGGACATCCAAACTATAACCATAGTACATACATATCAGGTTCTTGGTCTTCAGAATTGCATTGTTTTTTTTTTCCTTCAAGGTTACTTATAGTCTAAGTATTTTTATTTAACTACCTTAAATAGGTTGCCAAAATTGCAAATATCAAGTTGCATTCATCCTTGCACTCAAAGATAACTTTGAATTGAAAAATGTTTATTGTGAGCTACCACATCTGTAATGGTCCTTTCTACAAGACTTTGGCATTCATGCAGTCCAATGCATGAGCTGTCAGTCATCTCTTCACTTACTGCATAGTTTACCAAACGGTGAACCTGACTATCAGAAGGGAGTTCAAGACAGTAGACTGAACATCACTAAGGATAAGATTTGGAGCACTGATTTATATGATTTGGGGCACTATGCTGCCAAATAAGCTGAGCTAAGCTGAGAACTGTTTGCAACTGTTTGGAGCATGTGTTGTGAATAAGCAGAAAAGAAGATGGGGCATCTTCGAAAGCATGTCTTCATTACTAAAGGACTGTGTTGACCTTGGAGTGTTATCAGAGTCCAAAATATACAGGTAGAACATGTCTAGACTAATTCTTTGTTGAGCTTTAGCTTTAAATCCCTTTGTTCACACCTGTGAATATGTTTAAATATTCTTCAGGCAAATTATTCTCTGAGCAGATCCATATTATCCAATTAAAATGTTTCCCCACTTCTGTAAAGTAATTAACACTATACCCTGAATGATCTGTTAAATAATAAATCTGTTCTCTGCAACTGAATGTTTGAATGTTATACGCTTTGCGGTACTGAAACATCTACAGCATTATAAACCTCACATTAATGTGCCTATATATTCTCCTTCTGGTTATATATAAATATGTATTTGATATAATTGTCTCTAAAAGAGACCAGCTTATTGGGCTCAGTGGTATACAGGGTCTTGTGGAGGTCCTAAACAATGTATAATTTAGTATATGTGTGAAACAATTCACCTTACCACAGGTTTGGGGGTTACGAGGGGAATAGACTCTACTGTGAGGCTGATGACACAATTGTTACTAAGTTTCTCCTATGACATTTTTTTGCATATCTATTGGAAAACATCTTTCAATAAACATGCAAATCTAATATGTAATTTAAAGGTAGACTAAAACTGTGACGACTATGTTGAACTAATATAATCAGCATTGTTCATTTCTTGGGGATGCACAGTTGAGTAGTTCACTGGCAGCAGTGCAGTAGGTTAGAATCCCTTTTCAAAAGTGGTCTAAAATCTTCTGCATATAGAGAAATGCAGCCATAAAATATGTACAGCTGACATGCCTATTCTCTATGATTGAGTGCATATGTGAGCATAGATATTATCTGATGGTACTTGCCTGATTGCAGAAACACTGTGCATCTAACACTTGAGATATATGAGATGCACTCAAGAACAGCTATGTCTAAGCTGTCACATTGCACTCCGACAACGATTCTTCATATTTCGGCTAAAGCATGGTGCCCATTTGACATGTGACACACTGCTGCATCTGCTAGCTTAGGGATTTATCATTTTGGTTGAGACTCATATATATCATTTATGAAAAGTTTTCTAAATAAAGTCAGGCAGAGACTTCATTTGTAGCTGGTGCCCTTATTGTGATTAGATTTTATCTGCAGTACATGGAATCTGTGATATGAATCTAATCATTTTCTTTTATGCCTAAAAGTTGAAACACAAAGACTATGCATTAATTGAAAATGCATATTCTTGCAGCGGCATGCTGTTTTACATAATTCAAAAATGTCCTATTCAGAATCAATGGCAGATGAGTATTTTGCTTATTTTTCCTCCCAGTATCTCAGGTTCTGTTCATTGATATAGGAAACGCCTACAGTTTTGTATGTCTGCCTTTCTGTAAAGGTTATTTCAATTGTGGAAGCTGAAACTACAGTAAGAAATTTTTTTGATTATGAAAGAGAGAGACAGGGGGTGTCTATGTCCTACAATACACTGAAATTGGTCAAAGCAGATTGCTGTAGATTTGGCTGCCACATTGGGAAAGGTGCAAAGTGAGCAACCATGTTGAGACATTAGAAGGGTTATTTACTTTTTGGGCTTTTTGGTGCAAAACTTTTCAAGATTAATTAATATCTAATGCAGCAAAAAGTAAGAATCCTAAACTTTCTCAGACATGCCGAAGTTGTAAATAAATCAATGGCAGAGGTTCTAGTCTGCGCTGGAAATAGCCTAAAAATCCAACCTTTTCGGGCTCTTGGGGCAAAAATTCTAAAATAAAAAAAATTGTACAATTTGTGTTTTAGTTCAATTTCATCGAGTTTTAACCCGATCCAATTAAATCAAGCGTTTGTAATAACAAATAAGGTCAAATCATGGATTCTAAATATTTCAAATACAAATTCTGATTTTGAAAAATAACCCCCTAGATGTTTTAAGGGAATGCAATTAAAGGAATGTATTAAAAGTTGTTAAGAAAAATATGTGCAATGCATAGCTTGGTAGAATGAGGTACAACTCTTTGACCTCCAATCTAGAAATGCAAAGAGCTCAACTTCAGGTCTCTAGGTATGGATAGATGATAGATGATTGCTAGAGAAAGAGAGAGATTTAGATTGACACCGTGAGAGAGAAAAAGGGCTCCAGATAGATATAATTTAGAATTCTTTGATATTGGTGCAAAGTTTTCTATATTTATCTCTATACAGTATGCAATGAAAAATAATGCGGTCCAAGCTTGGTACCTTTTTTTGTTGCTGATTTATATAAATGTCTCAATTTCTCCTTAGAATAGCATCCAGTTGGACCAAAGCTTGTATTTTTTTTGCCGCTTCCCAGATCTAGGCCATACTTTTATTGATTTCAACACATGCACCAAGGAACAGAGTTTTTAATGTCAAAACATCTGCCTTATTTGACAAATAGTTTTTGTATAAGAAATGAGACAGAGTGCATTTGCAAGAGGTTGCAAAATATTTCCCAGAGAACAGTTAAATATGTTTGCTAAATCACAAAGAATTAAGATGCAAAAGGTAAATTATTTTACTGGCCACAGAAAGCTACTGTATATCTAAATCCCTCAGGACCAGAGTGCTGACAGTGGCCCCTAGACACACAGACATCTCATATTTTGATTGATTTATGCAGTGTCTAGAAGAAAAAAGGAGAAGCAGCTTGTTGTAGGAAGAGAAAGGAATAAAGGTGGAGTCAGTTGAATAAAGGTGAGAAGAAAACAAGAGTGACAAAGTGTCACAGATTTAGGTCACTAAATCCAAATTCTACTCAACATGATAAATAATTATACAGAAATTCTACACCTAGATTCTTAGCACTTTTTTAGCCCTAGAGCCTGAAACACTATTCATGCCATCTCATTATTACTTTCACTCCCTAAGGATCTGTTATGTATTGATGGGCAGCCGTGATACATGATAAACTTATGATCCTAACAACTAGCTTTAGAATTATTCAGAATAAAGAGGACATTGCATTACTCTCTAAAACCCTACAGTATTATTGCAGATGCATACCTAACCAGTGCATAACCCCTGTACCCAGACTCATTTTAAATTAATATCTATATATGGATACTGTAGATTAGTGATCTACCCAGTTTCGCTTAGCCGAAAAATTTGCGAATTTCCAGCGAAATTGAGTCGCGGCACGTTTTCGACGCTCGTCGCATCGTTTTCGTCACGCGACTCGTTTTTTTTGGCGAATTTTCACCGGCGTTTCACGGGAAATCGCGGGAATTCGCCCCTGGCGTATAAATTCGCCCATCACTACTGTAGGTATAAATATATACAGGTACAGATAAAACCACTTTGGTTTGTGTGTTTGACACAGAATAACTAAACTCAGATATCCCATTTTCCCATTTAACACAGAAAATTGCTTCACAGCATCCCATCCAATTTAAGTGTTCACCATTGTGAACAATGGTGCTTTGGTATGCTAATGAAAATGTTAAATGCATTGAATGAGTTAAGATAACACAGTTTCTTCAATTAGTCCCGAGTAGTGATGGGCGAATTTATTCGTCAGGGGTGAATTCGCAGCTAATTCCCGCGATTCGCGAAACGCCAGCAAAAATTCGCCAGCAAAAATTCGGCAAAAAAACCGAGTAGTGCGTCGCTGACGACGTGAAGCATCGAAAACGACGCGACGTGCCACGATTGACGCGACTTGCATCAAAAACGACGCGCGACTCGTTTCGCAATTTTTTCCGCCAATTCGCGAGTTTTGCTGGAAATTCGTGAATTTTTCGGCGAAGCAAAATGGGTGAGATTCGCCTATCACTAGTCCCGAGTCATGGTGCATTTAACACACAAATCCAAGTGGCTTCATCTGTATACATATATACTTTGAGATCACCCAGGTGTTTTTCAAATACAATGACACATGGCCACAAGACCTAGGGATACTTACCTAAAAAGTGAAACTGTTAAAATTAAATTTATTTTATCCTGTGTCTTAAGTGATATACTGTACTTATGGGCTTTACTGGATTTGAGGAGAACCATCTACTGTATTTCATATTCCAAACATGAGCTGGGCTTCTGTGAAGCATCGGGTACACAGCTGAACCCATTTTTTTCTTTTCTTAAATGGATATTGTTGTGAATAGTGTTGAATAGTTGTGAATACTGTATGCCCCATATGCACCAATGCACCCTGCTCTGTTTCATTTGATTGCTCAATTGAATTGAGATTAATTATACATTTCCACTGTTTAGATTGTATAATTCCATGACTTGTAAAAAAAAAAAAAGATACATGGTCTATGGCCTTCAAGAGATGAGCATTAACTATCGCAGCAGAATAATGATGCAGACCTACAATGTAAATTATAGTCATTCACTACAACTTATGAGCAAAATGCTCTCAGTTTTTTTATGTGAAAAATAAGATTAAATAGCCCCCCCCCCACATTTTTGAATTCAGTGGATGTTTCTTGAACATTATCTTGCTGTGTCTGGCATTGATTCTTTCACATTGGCTGGAACAAAATTGCTTTTTTGAAACCATGTTCAGAGAATTACAGCACAAATTCAGTAAATATTCTTCAATTAACTCTTGCTTGAGACTAAAATTAATTAATTGATGGATTGTGCCTTCTAAAACGTCTACTGAGAATGTTTCTTCTAATTTTGATATGCAATGGCTTATTGGAATAGGGGGTACAAATCTAGGTAATGGACATCAAAACCTTTTGCATTGGCAGAGATCTATGACTTTGGGGAAACAGTGAATACAAAGGCATTTCATAGTATTCCCACATATTGTATTGAACCATTTTAATGCTATGTGCATTCATGCAAATACTAGATGAACAAACCAATTTATATAGATCTTAAATCAGTTTCAGGTCCTGTAATACATGATTTTCATATCAATCAAGTTAATTGAATCATGGGGAATTAAGACATTTCTATTTCTATTTAAGCCCTTAGCGGAAAGGAGAAGAAGTCCAACAGTACATTCTCTACAGCAGTGAGATCAGTGCAGAGTAAATCAGATCCACACTCCTGATTATGAGTTTCATTACATTTTCTAGTCTACTGGGCAGGAGATTTCAGTTTTTTCCTGCTTAAGATAGATCATTATGCTCCTGTATGCCTTGTAGGGTTCATAATATTAAACCTTTAAATAAGGGAATGATAGGGTATAAATTCTGGTCACCTATAATATTAAAATCACTGTAGGCACCAGGCAAAGATTAATAATCATTGAATGAATTGTATTTTGTCATGTAAGGGCAATTTAGGCCTGTAAATGGAAAGTATGCAGTTGATAAAATCTAATTCACTTTTTTCAGTATATGTTAAAAGGGGCATTTGTGTTATATTTGCACTGCAAGATGCAACCACAATTTTCATTTTTTTTTGGGATCTCTTTTAACAGTTGTAAAAGTAATAGATCTATACCTGCACTTTCCTGCTAAATTATTGTTTTGATGAAATTCCCCTAGTATACTAGGCTTTTCTTTGCCCTCTCTGCCACAGTAAGGACCCCATTACCTTGCTGCAAAACACTGCCTTACTAATATCAGTATTTGAAAGAAAAAGATGAGCAAACTCAGGGAAAAGATAAATCTTAAGTTCTGCTCTGTTATAATTATGGAAAATGCAGATCATTTTGTGTGCGTGGACTTTTTCAAGTTGAAATGATAGAGCATTGTTCTCTTCATCATTGAAGGTTCTTATGAAAATGAATTGATGTGTGTTTACCGTCTTGTGTAATCCATTTATATTCCATGCACACAAAGAAAAACATAGATGATGTATAATATTTCTTCATAATGTAGGTTTAATTGTTGTTTAGGGATGAGCTAAAATGGAATGCATGAAAGGAAAAATCTTTGGTCCAAACCTTGGAATTTGCACTTTTAAATACACAGTTCCACATGTCATTTCCAGAGTATATACAGTATCATAGAGTATAGATGGAGGTGGGCATGAATGTTGCCTAATTATATTGTGTTTTATCAGGGCAACTATTAATCATGCAGATCAAAAGGTAGAAGAAATTTGAGGCCAGTTATGGGAAGATTGGTTATATATATACAAGTTGCACCCTCCCATATATTATATTATATTTATATATACAGTAGTAGGAAAAGAAAGGCCATCATTACTTCACAACACCTTGGCCACTGGAAGCATGTAATTGGCAAAAAAAACTTTTTTTATATTTCCAGTTAGTTATGGCACCACATCATTGAATTCTATTGAAACACTACAATTAAAAATGTGTTGACAAAAACTAATGACTTATATTTACTAAAGTAGCGCAATTTGGAACAAAATAATTATTTAATTCATCATGTGGCATATTTATCAAGAATCAGTAATATTTCTATTTCCCAGACATTTTCTATTATTGGATTTATCATGATTGTATTCCCTTTTTTCACCTGGGCCAACTGGAAGAATCATGGATTTTTAAGTGGATTTTTAGGTGAAAGAACTCAGTGGGGAAAACTGAAAGGGAATAAACATGTTTTCATTAAGTGGCACTTAATTAACCAATACAAATTAGAAGTACATACAAAATGAAAATAGTAAAATTTAAGAGAGGAAATTTTAACAATCCCTTTCATGCTATCCACAATTATTCATACATTATAGGAGGACAGTAGTGATGGGCGAATTTATTCGCCAGGGGCGAATTCGCAGCGAACCCCCGCGATTCGTCGCTGGCAAATAAATTCACGAAACGCCAGCAAAAATTTGCCCAAAAAAAAGAGTCTCGCGCGAGACGCGATGCGCGACAAAAGCGATGCGACGTGTCAAAAACGTGCCGCAACTTGTTTGCCGAATTTTTTCGACAATTTTTCAGCGAAGTGAAACTGGGTAGATTCGCCCATCACTAGAGGACAGTGGGGAAATCACAATCTAGACCTCAGCATGATGGACTTCAGAGTGATTACATTTACCTTGTGCATATCAGAAAGCTTTATAGGGGACTTTTCAATATCTGGTGCTCCATCTGTTGACTTGAAAACCATCTACTAGCTTAGCCTTATCCAGATCTAATGGCAATTTCTCTGTTTTCACTAAAAGTTGTGCTATAATCTGCTCTTCTCTGCACAGTGTGATCTAGATTTAGAAATATACTTTTAGTTCCTGGTGACTGTGCTAAATACATAGATACATAGTACTATAGGCATGCTGAGCATTTCAATTAAATTTAAAGGTCTTCTGAAAGCTGATTCTTTTAAGAGTTTCTTATACTATGTACACCCCGTGGAGTGTCCTCTGTCTTTCAAAGTATGAAGATAAAAAAATTATTGAAAATAAAAAGACTATATTTTGAAAGAAATAAATCTTAAAGGGAAACTTAAGACTCCTCTTCGCTTTTGTTTTTTTTACAATTTATAGATGCTATCCCACACCATGGGTGTTGTAAGAGCTCAGCCCTTGTATTTATTCACTGGCTATCTCAGAACATAAACCACAATGCTGTGGGAGTTAAACCTATTGCCATTAACCTGAAAATAATAATACACAGGGTTGCTTTCAAAACAGTGTCTGTAGTATCTCAGAAGTAATTTGATTAAAAATGAGAAACAAAGCTAAAGGGGGTTACTTCCTTCCTGTACTTCCCAGGGGTCTGATACACTTCTTTTCTTCTTCTAATGCTAAATGGACTAGCACTGCAATCTGAATCGGATCTTCTTATCCTTTGGGTTTAAAGTCTTCTCCACACTGTAGTTTAATATTATTTTTATCTTTTCCCCAAGTAGAGGCATGATTGAAATTTTAATGAAGAAATAAAAAGATGTTGATAAATTCACAAGAGAGGATAAAACTGTTAAAAAAGCAGAAAGTTATGAGTCATAGGGAATTTTGCTCAAATCACATTTTCAGAATATATAAGGTTTGCAATCTTTGTAGAGAAAAAAACTGTAGAATTTTTTTTTTTTAATGTTCCATTGAACAGAATAGCTATACAGCCTCTGGTGCCTAAGAAGGTGACAAATCTCTCTAAATGACAAACTTGTAGCTGTGACTTTCAGTTGTTAGTAGTAATAAAAAATGCATGATATGTTTAGGGGAAATTAGTTATAAAGTATGTAAAAACAAGCAACAAGGCATATCTTTTTGTATTTTAAATAATAAAAATAATCATCAGTGTGAGCCAGGTATAGAACTACAGCAACAATTTTAAATATTGCACACATTATGGCAGATGCAGGGGGTCATATATTAAAGGGATATTGTAATGGGGAAAAACAAAATTTCAAAATGCATCAGTTAGGGGCACATTTACTAAAAGTTGAAGTGAATATTCGAATAAAATTTGAATTAAAAATTTTTATATTTCAACGTAATTTTGGGCTACTTCAACTATCAAATAGGCCAAAATTTGATTTGAATAGAAAAAATTTGAATATTCGACAAGTCGATTTTTGAAGTACTGGCCATTTTCGATTGGAAAAGCCATTTAAAAACATTAGAGGGTCAAATTTCGAAGTTTTTTTTTACTTCGAAAATTCGGCCCTTATTAAATCTGTCTCTTAATAGTGCTGCTCCAGCAAAATTCTGCACTTAAATCTGTGACGTCACTTCCAGTTTACAATAACAGCACTTCCTGATTCTTGATGGTCAGAGGGTCGCTGGTCCGGGTTGCTGATAAGTTATTTGCTGGTCGGGTCGCTGGTTCAAGTGGGTAAGAATGCGGGTCATGGGTTGTGGGTCCCAAAAAATGGACCCGCGCAGGACTCTACCTTGAACCATTTTTTTCAGAGGGTCAAATATTTTGAGCAATTCAATGTTTTTCCCTATGGAAAATCAATCAATTCGAATTTTTAGGTTTTGTTACTTAAACTGACATCTAATCTAATCTTTTTTCTCTTAAAGAAGATACCATTCGATTTGTGAGTTTATTCAAGTTCATTTGTAGATACCATTCGATTTCTGATAAATAACCCCCTTCAAATTTATTTTTCTTTTTGTTTTTGTTCATCAGGAATTCAATTTAATCACCTGTATTTAATATAATTATAATACACAAATGATCCTGTATGTATCCAAAAGTAATGTCACTTGGGTCATGTGATTATCTTATTATAAGAAAGAATATACCACTTACTTTAAAATATAAGGATATTAGAAACAACTTTTGATTTCTATGACTTCTATAAATATACTTGGCTTGCAGTCTTTATTTAGTCAAGTAACTTCTTACCTTGCAATAAGTGGTATATAATCTGTAACACAATATTGTTATACTTTTGTCTCTCTGAAATATTACCTGAAATCTGTGTATCATAAAGATACCCCTTAAAACTTGCATTGCATATTTTATATGATCATGTTTGGTATTGCAGTGATGTCTGGCCTACATGCATTCAAATGTAAATATGGTACACCTGAACACACAGGTAAAAAAATAGTTTATGCTTTCTGCTAAAAGAAAATTAAAGGAATAATCAGGAGATGCATGGCTCCGAAAAGTACTTTATCTAAGCAAAAAACATGTCCTTTCATTTAGTAATCCAACCAGTGTTTTGTAAGATAGTGGTACATTTCCTAATGGCGGCAGTCACACTACCATGTTCAAGATAAGCCAGCTAACATTATCATGAAAGACACTGTCAGAGGGATCAGGAAAGGTATTTAAAACAGAATGGAATTAGAAAGGAATTATGGTGGTCTTCATGTTACATAGTTACATAGTTGCATAGTTAAATTGGGTTGAAAAAAGAGTCCATCAAGTTCAACCCCTTCAAATTAAAAACCCAGCATACATACACACACACACACCTCCACTCTTTCACACCTCCACTCTTTCACACAAACCATATATGCCCATAGCTATATTAACTGTAGAGCTTAGTATCAAAATAGCCTTTGATATTAGGTCTGTCCAAAGTCATCCAAGCCCCTCTTAAAAGCATCAACAAAATCAGCCTTCACAACATCACCCGGCAGTGCATTCCACAACCTCACCGTCCAAACTGTGAAGAACCACCTACGCTGCTTCAAATGAAAGTCCTTTTCTTCTAGTCTGAAGGAGTGGCCTCTGGTGCGGTGATCCTCTTTATGGGTAAAAAGGTCCCCTGATATTCATCTATAATGTCCCCTCGCAAGCGCCTTTTTTTTCCAGAGAAAACAACCCCAACCTGGACAGTCTCCCCTCATAATTTAAGTATTCCATCCCCCTAACCAGTTTAGTTGCACGTCTCTGCACTCTCTCCAGCTCATTTACATCCCTCCTAAGGACTGGAGTACAAAACTGCACTGCATAATCCAGATGAGGCTTAAGATCTATAAAGAGGTATAATTATGTTTTCATCCCTTGAGTTTATGCCCTTTTATGCAAGACAGAACAACGTGTTATCTATAAAAAACCCAAGATCCTTCTCACTTAAGGAAACTCCCAACACACTGCCATTTAGTGTATAATTTGCATTTATATTATTTTTGCCAAAGTGCATAACCTTGCATTTATCAACATTGAACCTCATTTTCCAGATTGCTGCCCAGTTTCCCAACTTAGACAAATCACTGTGCAAAGTGGCAGCATTCTGCATGGAACCTATTGCTCTGCACAATTTTGTATCATCTGAAAAAATAGAAACCGTACTTTCAATGCCCACATCCAGGTCATTAATAAACAAGTTGAAAAGCAAGGGACCCAGTACAGTACCCCACTAACAACACTGGTGCAATTAGAAAATGTTCCATTTACCACCACTCCTTGAAGTATTTTAGCCAGTTGGAATGACTCCAAGGTTGACTTTACTTGTATGGAAAAACAGATATGTAAATAGAAAGATGGATAGAAAGACTAAAAGAAACATATATTGTGTTGTTTCATAGACTTTTATTGTAAAGCTTCTTGTTTGGCTTTTCAGAGCAATTGTTGGAGGAGAAGGTTCAACTTGCCATGCAAGGGTGGATTCAGCTCCTTCAGGCCAAGTCAGTAGCTTATCTACCCATGTTTGGGCCTCCTCTACTGCCTTCCCAACATATATATGGCCAAAACCTGGCACATAATTTAGGTAAATATTTTAAATTGATACATAAGCAGTAGTTGCCTGCTTGGGTCTTCACCTTTCGAGTAAATGGTCTCCAGTCATGGAGATCTATTCAATGAGTGGTCCAATAGGGTATCCACCAAAAATGCTGTTATTTTAAATATCACTAAATAAGAACTTACTCTACTGATGTCATTCAAGCTGTTTTTTTAAGTTCCATTGTTTTCTTGCCATTGACATCATACCACTTTGGGGGGCAGTTTATTATACCTTATTTCTCATTTTATAGTGACAATGGCATTCCAAGAAAAGTTGTTAGTGATTTCCATTTAAATATTTAAATATTTCATTTCTATTTGGCTTCTCAGCTCTAAACTTTCTACAGCATAATCAAACCCAATATGTTGTGATGATGGTAATTCCAATGACATTGTGTTGTTGTTACTAGTTATGAGCAGCATAAGTAATTAAGTGAATATATCACCTATACTTGTATTGTCAGCCAGTGCACTCTTACACTTTAATAAAGGAGATAAAGTAACTTTACATTTTCTTTCTATTGACGGTTGCTGTGCTTCTGTGCTACTATGTAATTTTCAAATTTTGTCGCTTGAGCTGTTTCTTTTACATGATAGCATCCATTTTAAGGTTCTCTGGGAACATGTACATGGTGCGTTTTCCACTGAGTACACTTCTCACTGATCCATAAATACACCATAATAAAGGAGAAAAGCAGAAAGAGACAATATCTGTTATCATTTTCTATGTGGGATGTAAGATGATGACTGGAACTTAAAAGTATTAACATTTTTTTCAGGGGATTTTTGCCATTTTAATGTGCTTTTTTTCTTTGTGTAGAAACAGCTGGCAGGCAAGATTAGGAAACGTTACAGTGGCTTGTGCCAAGTGACACAATTATATACTTGCTGTGAGTCTCCTGCCACAAACTTGTGATCTTGTCAGCTTTGCCCTCCCAGTGACTTCTTCTTCTGACAAGACTAATTCTGTCTGTAAATGTCAGGAAACCTTTTATTGAGTAGCTAAAATTATGATTGCTCATTATGTCACCATAAAATGATGTCATATTTTATTTACAAAATATTTATATACTCATTTCAGGATGAAACATGGGGGGGCAGATTTATGAAAAATGTGACTTCTTCAGTTACGTGCAGTGGAGCCTATGGGAAGGAGACACATGACATGGTTAGGACATACAGGAAATTAAGTTGCATACTAGGCTTGAAGTTGGTGGAGTTACCTTTTGTTTAAAGCAGGAAGTGACAGGGACCATGGCTGTCCAACCAGCATGGAAAACATTGTGCCTCCTACCTGACCATTGAGTGATTTTTAGGTTACTGCTGGAGTTATTAGTTAGGGAAATTGTATTGGCCAGTCCACTACCTCAGCTACAGCTGGGACTTGCAAATTAAGTTACATACTGAAGTTGAGGTGGGTGGAGTTACCATTTGTTTAAAGCAGAAAGTGGCAGGGACCATACAAGTACATTGACTATGCAGAACATTGTCCCTACCACCTGCCCATTGAGTCAATTTCGGTCACTGCTGGAGTTATTAGTCAGGGAAAAGTAATTGGTGGGTCTACAACCTCTGGTACAGCTGGGACTTGGAGTGTTTGACACTTGGAATCTTATATCCATTGATTATACTGAATTGCTAGGAGTGTAGTTTGCTCAAAGTGTGGAAAATCTAATGCCTAGCTTCTCTTGGCCACATGACTCCCTTGGGGGTTAGTGACTGGCATTTGACTAACATTTCTGAAGGGGTTCCTTTGGGTATATAGCTGTCCATTCTAAATTAATGGATTGAATTATAAGTAAATGTATCTCTTAATTAAAAATAATCCTTCTTCAATGGCAAATTATATATCATTCTGGGGAGTATTTTAATATTGCCCCTGCTACTACTTGGCTGCCAATAACACAGAAAATGCTTTTAATGACTTTAAAAGCTCCCCCATAGACTTGCATTGCATTAGAATTAACATAATGCTTGCCTTTTTAGGCAACATTTCAAATATGTTCTTGGCACATATTTTTGTTCTGTAAGATTACATGTTATCCCTTTCCTGCTAGGAAAAAAAAACACTACCATCCTGGAAATTACATTAATTACTCTATTAGTAACATTTGAATTCACTATTATATAGCTATTGTGACTAGCAAATTTGTGCAGTTTTGACTGGTGCAAGACACAGAGATAAAACTGTGTTTTCGCAGAGCATTAATGGTCTATATTGGCTGATTAATACATTTACATATACCAATGCTTATCACATTAACAGTGGAAAGCTCTTAGAATAGGAATACAGTATGTTCTTAACCATTTCAATTAAGTTGAAAAAAGTATTTACCATAAAGCCTGGAATTTACAGTATTGCAATAGAAAACAAGTTAATTCTGCAAAATATGCAACATTCTACTGTGCTGTATATAAATTAGAAACATATATTGAATTTGTTGTAAATAGCTATGGTATATATGTCATTCTTTGTGCATTGTTAGTCTATTATAAATGACTGTGACAAAATGAAAAATGGTTTAACTACAGTATATATTCATAGTCTATTATGTTCTGTTCAGACCATGATTTGTGAAATGTTTGATTTATTTTCTACATGCAATGTTAGTATCAATAGTTGTATTTTACAGAAAGAACATACACTTTTTACAGAAAGAACATACAAATTTATAGTTGTATTGACCAGCCAAGCAGGTAATTTCTAATTGTATTTAACTCAAGGAATGTTATGTATGTGACCAGTGGAAGATTTTTTATATGGCAACAAATATCTATGTAGGACAATGGCACGCAGGGCAGTTTTCAGAATTTTGTCATCTATGTGTTTTATACTGTATCACAGTGGATGGGGCACATTTTTGAACAATAAGCTTCTAAACTTGGGGATTTTTCAAGTGAATAAAGGGGGGATTTATTATTAATATCTTTTATTTGTATATCACTGACATATTCCACAATGCTTAACAGAGATTAAACAAATGCTTTCCCATACATAACCAATAACTTCCAGCAGTGTTGGACTGGGCCAGTAGGACACCAGGAAATAAACCCGGTGGGTGCCAGCACTTGTGGGCCTGGCTGGCCAAGACCAGCTCCACAGAGACGCCCACCTGGAAGACACGAAGAAGGTATGTTCCAGTGAGGGGTAGAGGGACAGAGGAGGCCCTGAGATTGGCAAGGGGGCCCTTTGGGGGGGCGGGGCATGTAATTTTTTGGAGTAACATAGGAACCCAAAGTACCAAAGGAAACCCACTCAGACACAGGAAGGACATACAAACTCCTTGAAGATGTTTCCTGGCCAGAGAACATCACCCGAAAATTCACCCAAAACTATCTTTTAGTATGCTATAGATGTACTAATTCTAAGCATCTGAGAAACAACAATGTTTTATGGCTATATAAACATTCCTACTAAAAACATTTCCTTTTAAAACCTGCAACTTTAAAATACTATCTGGATGTTGAGTAACTGATCTCTATTACTAGAAAACAGGTTTTTCTCATTTTCTTTTCTAACTTTTTATTTAAGCTTTTACTCATTCCTCTTGTGCATCAAATTGATGTATCATTCTTCCCAAATTAGAAAATGGACACTGGTCAAGTCAAAAAATATTATCACATTTAACTCACTAGTCAGTTTTGTGACATTCAACATAAAGGGCATCCATTTTGCCATGACTGGGAGATCATTGTGGTGCTAGATTTAATAACTCTCACAAACCAGTTTAGTAATAAGCAAAATCATAAGCTAGCGTTTGTGCACAAACATATCTGCAGTTAAAGGAATGATGGCAGTTTAGTGAACCAGCTCTGTCAATTTTTTTGTCTCAAGTCATTAACATGCTCTGTTGCACTTTAGTAAACAGATGCCTTAGAATTCTACTGCCTCCAGCATACTAAAAGTTCATTTTAAGGTGAAACACCCCTTTAATCTTGCTGTTGAAGAAAAAGTGATGTGATAATGCAGACCTTTAGTATACAAGCCACTGTCCTGAGGTCAAGGGCCAGCCATGATTGAAAATAATTATGCTTAAGTAGGTCACCTTGGATGATTAGTTCTTTGCCCGGATCTCTATACTTTGTTTTGTTTTGTTATTGATTCAATCTATAAGATATGTGTATCATCCCTCCCACCCAAATATATATATATATATATATATATATATACAGTACTGTATATACTCCTGTGATATCACTTTGATTCTGTCTTCCTATTGTATTATTAAAATAGTGAGAGGTTCTGTGTGTAACTAATGGAAATGCTGGATAAAAGATAAGTTTAAAGCATATCAGTCATAAAAAACAGATCTGCAAAGCAGCTGTGGAAATGGATAGGTTACTTAGCAGAGCAGATAGCACGAGGAGCTGTCTGGCAATGGAAATTTATTCAGCCTGCTTGCATGGGTGGGAGTGGGATTTAGATTTTGGGAACTAGGCAGTGGAAGGCAATGATTAACAGACAAAAACAGATAAAGGGGCAACTGGTGTGAATGAAAGATGGGGACAGACAGGGAGATTAGGGGAGATTCTGTCGCCTGGCGTTTAATAGCAGGCGACAATCTCCCCGAACGTCCTTCTCCCTGTCTGTCACTAGTTGAAATGACAAAGCGCCAGCGCTGTGCACACGCGGCGCGGCGATTTCCGGAATCGCCCGAAGTTACTTCATGAGGAAACTTCGGGCGATTCCGGAAATCGCCACGCCGCGTGTGCACAGCGCTGGCGCTTTGTCATTTAAACTAGCGACGGACAGGGAGAAGGAAGTTCGGGGAGATTGTCGCCTGCTATTAAATGCCAGGTGACAGAATCTCCCCAAATCTCCCTGTCTGTCCCTAGCCTCATCAAGATAGCACAATTATTATCAACATAGCAGATATAATGCATCAATCACTTCTCCAGTGGAGCTTTGTAAGGTCCCGATCACAATCAGTATGGTTTTAGGAGGAGCAAATTAACTGGCCTGAATGAAGTTAAACATATGTAGAACATACAGACTCATGAATCAAACTCATGACACCAGTTGTGTAAGGCAGAAGAACTATATACTGGGTAACCATTCTGACCAAAAGTGAAGCTATTTAGAACATTTTGGTTTATACGACTTGGAACCTCTAAATACAGTAGTTTGAAAAATTGTTTTCAAATAATGTTCCTGCTCCACAGAGAAACAGAAGGGAGAAGATACTAGATAGAATATCTTATAAACGAGACATAAAGGGATTTATTTGTCAAAGGATGAATGTTAGAGTTTTTTTATACCTCGAATGAACTCACAACTCGAATGGTTTCTTATTTAAGATAAAACATGAATGAAAAAATTGATTCTGTGATTTGTGAAATCTGAAAATTCTAATTGACTTGAACCGTTTGAATAATTTTAGTTTTGAAGCAAACCCTCTGAAAAGAACTCAAACATCATGCATGCTATTGACTAGAGATGCACCAAATCCAGGGTTCGGTTTGGGATTCGGCCAGGATTCAACTTTTTTCAGCAGGATTTGTATTCGGCTGAATCCTTCTGCCCAAATCTGAAACTGAGCCGAATCCTACCCTTAATTTGAATATGCAAATTAAGGTTGGGGAGGGACATTGCAAGGAAGTACATTTTTTCCCTTTCCTAACTCTAATTTGCATATGCAAATTAAGATTCAAATTCGGTATTCGGCAGGATCTTTGGATTTTGGGGGTTTGGCCAAATCCAAAATAGTGGATTTAGTAGCATCCCCACTATTAAAATCTTTAAATTATTCAAAAGACTATTGACTCCTACATGACCTCAACAGGTTTAGCTCAAATTTTTGGATTTAAGGTATTTCAAGGGAGCTTTTTATTTTACAACGAAAATGTTTTGACCAAAAAAACATCTAAATAACTTGAATTTTTGTGGAAAACACAACTAACACCTTAATAATTCTGCCGCAAAATTTTCACCCTGTTTAAAAAGAAGCTACAGCAACATGGAGTCACACTTTTAAAGGGACATGTCAAGTATTTTGTGCTGCTGGTTCTGCAAACCCATGAAAATTCTCATTCATGTCTCAAATTCAGGATTTAAAGGTGTTTTTGCCCATTTTGGAAAATCACTGATAAAAAATTGCATTAGTGGTATGCAGTCTCTACTTCTTTGCTTTGGATTTTGATGGACAACATATCAGTTCAGAAGACCCCATTGCTTTTTCCTCCCTCCTTTGTTAACATAGCTTAGATGACTATATTTTATCAAAAATCAACCTTTACCAATGTGGGGGCTCCTATGCTTGCTTTCTGTTTATGGTCATTCCAGGTACAATAAATATCTCAGAATTGTGTACATGTGAAAGTGAATACATTTTAAGGCTGATGATTAATTTACCATAAGCTACTTTCTAGAAGGCAGCTATAAATCACTTTTTTTATTTCTCTTATCAGTACATCCAACAAAGGTGACTTACACAAGGAAATTCAACATAATTATGTTCAAGGTGAATGTAGCTTAAGGACATTGTTAGTTAGCTTCTATGAAAACCATGGAGGGTCAGAAGATTTTCCTCAGGTAAAGGTAGGCTCTCCTTTGAGAATGAAAATATTGAAAAAAATATTAAAATATTGAAGATGTAAGCTTCAAGGTCTAAGCCATGATCACTCTGTATGATACGTACATGCGTACTATCCTGAGAAATCTAGATGCTTTTATATAGCAAGGTCATTCAAAGAGATTTCACATTGGCTGGCTAGCAAAAGAAACACTAGGTAATGCATTCTGTAAATGTGGAGATGGGGTAGAGGTAACTTTCCCACTTGCAATATGCAGGCTTTGCCACTTTGAGTGATAATTGCAATTAATCTCTTCATCATTAATAATCATTATAGAATCAAGGGCTATGTAATTAGCAGAAATTAGTTACATTGTTTATTGATTGCACAGCTAAGACAGAAAGACATTTTTTAACTATGGATCTACAATTAAAAAAGAATGTATTTAAAGGGCAAATATAAACCCTGTATGCAGACAGGCATGGTGTTCCAGTAGATATAGCCAGCCAAGCACTTTATTGGTGCCAAAGAAATTGTTAGATAATGAATGCCGCCATAGGATTAATGTTGCAGATATTTTTAACATTAGCGAATAGGCCAACTGCAGTTGGATGTGAGTGACAACCTTTCTAGAGCCACTGGAGAATCCTTTTCTTCCTAAGGTTTCGCAGACAACACATTAGGGGATAGCTGTACGGAACCAATATAACTTGGTGATGCCTGTGTTAAATGTCATGGTCATGCATTTCTTAAGATGAATGTGTCCTTTTTATAGGCTGTTAGCTTCATTTAGACTTAAAAAAATACTTCCAATTATAAGAAAAAAAAATCAATGAATAATTTATTTCTTCAAGCTTTGAGGAGACATAATAAAAGTAGCAACATTTAACATTTCAACAAAAGCCCATAATAAATAGGGATGGCGCGAACTGTTCGCCGGCGAACTTGTTCGCGCGAACATCGGCTGTTCGCGCTCGCCGGAAGTTCACGAACGTCGCGCGACGTTCGCCAATTTGGGTTCGCCTTAGTTGGCGCTTTTTTTTTGCCATTTCTCCCCCAGACCAGCAGATACATGGCAGCCAATCAGTAAGTTCTCCCTCCTGGACCACCCCCACACCCCCTGGACCACTCCCCTTCCCTATAAAAACCGAAGCCCTGCAGCGTTTTTTCATTCTGCCTGTGTGTGCTTGGAAGAGATAGTGTAGGGAGAGAGCTGTTAGTGATTTCAGGGACAGTGGATAGTAAGTTTGCTGGCGAGTAATCTACTGTTCTTCAAACAACTGCCATCTAGCTGTGTGAGCTTGTTCACATTCTGTCTAAATATCCATAATATTACCCTCTCCAGAAAAAGCACCTGAGTGACTTTTTTCAAGCAGCCATAATATATTTTACATAATCCGTATCCACCGCTGTAGTAGTGTATACGTTGACCTTGTAGCCATTATTTGCCCTGTAGGCATTTTTTGCCCAGTGTGTTCTTCAAACAACTGCCATCTAGCTGTGTGAGCTTGTTCACATTCTGTCTAAATATCAATAATATTACAGTGTCCACAACCACCACCTGAGTGACTTTTTTCCCTTTACAGCACAAAACGCAGCGCTGTGTCAACAATGGATTTTTCAGATACATTTTTGCCCTTGATCCCCCTCTGGCATGCCACTGTCCAGGTTGTGGCACCCTTTAAACAACTTTAAAATAATTTTTCTGGCCAGAAATGTCTTTTTTAGGTGTTAAAGTTCGCCTTCCCATTGAAGTCTATGGGGTTCGCGAACCGTTCGCCAATTTCCGGAAGTTCGCGAACATGTTCGCGAACTTTTTTTCCGCAGTTCGCGCCATCCCTAATAATAAACAATATGCAGGTAGTCTTAAAGAGATACCTGCTTACAAGTATATGGAGAACATGACTTACTACTTTATTTGCTCCATTATTACTTTATCCTACAGATGCAGTCACTTGGATTTGTAAGTTAAATGCGTTGTGACTTAACTCATCTAGCTCATTTATCCCACTTAGCACAGAATATTGTGTCACAGCATCCCATCCAATTAAAGAGTTCCCCATTGAAAACAATGGAGCTTTGGTATGCTAATGAAAAGGTTAAATGCATTAAATGAGTTAAGATAACTTTAGATAACACAGTTTCTTCAATTAGCCCTGAGTCACGACGCATTTAACTTACAAATCCAAGTGACTGTATCTGTGTCTGGCTAAAAAATATAGAGCAGCAAAATGGGATGGCACATGTTTTGGGTCCTCTGCAATCACCAAGCTAACAGAGTAGAGGGCCCCTGCTAATTTTATCACAGTAAATTTACTGCTTCAACAACTTCTGTGAGTTTCAAAGACACATTCCTTAGCAATCAGAATTAGGGGCCGTTGTCATACTCCCTGAAATGAGAGTTTGATAGGGGGGTTGGAGGTCTTTTGAGTGGCCTGGGTCATTAACAGGTTTTCTTTCTTCTTTAAAAGTAGGAAGTTATGACATAGTCCATACATAGCAGCATCTAAGTTTACTTATAAATATGTTTAGATACTAGCACAGATATTTCAGTGTGTTAAGCAAAAACGTTTCAGAATTTAGTGTCCCTTCAAGGGAAACTGTAAGTCAAAGAAAAAAAGCAGAAAATAAGCAGATCCAAAGCTTGGTGAACCTGCCCACAAATACACCTAAGGGTAAAAGAATGGCAGTATATAGAAATTCATGCATTTGTGTTAGTATATGAGTTATGAGCTGAAATGAAGTTGGCTTGTGAAGTCCTTTAACAGTTACTCAATTATTTTCCTTTAGTTTTTAAGGCATCAAGATATTCTGTGTATATTTTAGAACGCAAAATTATTTATAACATGAAGGCAGTCCAGTAGAGTCCAAGCACAGTGATACAGATTGCATTCATTAGTGTCTTCTATGAGCATGCTGAGAGCAAACGGAACAAACCACTAGATTTTTCATGAAATAATCATTCCTTCTTGTGGGTTGCAATCAGTGCCTTTGATAAGTGATTTATGATAAGTGAATTTTACTTTATTGCCAACTAACATTTTTTTTATTCAACCGTAAATGACCACATCTGTCTGTTTATCTCAAAGTCACATAATTAAATACAAAAAACATACAAAATTCACTAATCAAAGAATTTTTTTTTTCATAAACCACTTCAAACAACATTAGTATTAAAACTCTATACACAGCCTTACTGTGGTGTATCATGTTCCAGCTACTGCAGTCTTTAGCAGGTTAACCTTTTCGGAAATAATTGCTGTCTGTCTAGTTGATGGCTTCTGTCTAATATGTCTTATTGCAATGCATTTACTACAATTTCCTACCATTTTGTTATCCCCACCGATGTTCATCCAGAATTAACTTGGCAAGTAAACATCCAATCCTTCTATATATAGCTCTGTTATATTATGTTATCTATGACACCATTGCCATTATACTTTTCTGCAGAATCACAATCTCTAAGGTGCATTCAATTGATTATCCATTTAGTAAACAACTAGGACATACCTAGGGCAACTTGCAAATAATATCCTGGTCATATCCTGGTCAAAGACCAATGTCAGACAGGGGGGTCTGAATCTCATTAAAATTCCTGGACCTCCAAAAAACTTTTCAAAATGGCAAAACAATTTTCAAAACACATTGAAGTTAATAGGCAACAAAAAAATGTATACTCGACAATTTTTAACACTCGTGACAATTTTTGTCACTCCAAATGCAGTAGTCAATCAATGTTGTTTTTTTTCCTAGTGCCAAATTTATTGTCTCTTTTGTTTAGCAACTTTTTTGTTTGTTGCAGTTTCGTGGAAAAATTTGCAGATGTTTTACTTCAGTTCTTTTGGAAATTATACAGTATGACTGATATTTAGGGGCCTTTTTATTAAAATGTGGGTCATTTTTAAAGATTTCCTACTTCAAATAAGCTCACAATTTAAAAAAAAACACTGTTATCTTATTTATTTAAATAACCTGAAAATAAAATTGAATAAATAAACTGTTGACAAAACTCGAATATCTTGAATTTGTGTTTTAGTGAGCTGTGAAAAAATGTAATTGAAAAAATTGTTTCCTACAGGCCTGTTTACATAAGTAGTGATATAGAAATAAAATACATACATATTTTGGCTAGGGTAACTCCCTTGACTTCTACATGACCTTGCAAGCATTTAGATGCCAAAGTTTTACATTCAATTTTTTTGTATCTTTTCCTGGTGTTTTTGAAACCATTATTCACAGTCATAATTTTAGCTCAAATAAATTTGAATCTCCAATTGCACAGGATGTTGATAACCCACTTAGTCTATGCAAATGACAGCTAGGGTTATTAAGATAGCCACCTCCTTTTACATTACATTTTTCAAATGCTAAACATTCTTTTGTCCATGCTCACGGAAATAATTCATATATTTTTCTGTGTCCATGTGAGTTGTATTGTCGTTATTTCATTGTAGGGCATGGGTTTTCTTATGTACAGATGAAATCATGTATAAATATAAATCATCCATTGATGTATGCAGTTAGCAAATATATTGTGAAAATAGAGATTAAGAAGACAGCATTGTTATGAAAACTATAATTTCATTTACATAAACCAGAGGTATAAAAATTGTACCCAATCCTTAAAATCGGCATGTAGGAGGTATCCATACAGACCTAACCTATGTAGTTAACACAATCTCTCTGTGCCATGTAGAAAAGTATTTTAGATTGTGTTTTAATCCTTGCAAATTACTTGCCAGAAGAACAGTGGAAGCATCTAAACAGTAAGTAATTGCTTATGATAATGAGTGCAAACTAATTTACTGGGGTATGTTAATATTCACAACACACGTTTAAAAGGATGACTGTTCCCAAAATAAAACCATCCTATTCAGATTCCGCTTTTAAATTGCACTTAGGGAAAAAAGGACAATTATACGACAAATTCTTTTGTTTTCAAGTACATAGAAATCAAAGTTCAAGTTGCTATGGGAATAGTTCACCCTCAACATGTACACTCAGTCCTTATAGAATGAGCGTCCTGACAGTGAATAGTATGGGAATAAACGTATTTTTTTAGAAATTGTTTTTTGTTCTCTAAAAAATAATAATTCTCTAAGTGGGCTATGTAATAAAAGGTGCCAATTGGCAGGTAGCGTTTACTGGTTACCTGTTTAAAAGCAAACATTTTATTGGTTGCTACAGTATGTGGTACTGCACCTGGGCAAACTTTTATTAAATATAGGGTTAAAAATTCAATATTTTTTAAGTGTAAAATCCACCAAAAAACTCTAAAAACTTCAGCAACATAAAAGGAGTCAGGTCCTATGAAAGTCAATTGGAGCTGCACTGATTCAATTAGACCTTTTTAGCCATTCAGACTTTAAAGGTTTTCTGACTGTTTTTGATTGTAATTGTCTAAAAAACTAAAATTTTTAGAGGTTTTCATTTGTTAATGAGTAAATCTATCCTGTTTCGCCCAAAAATTTGTGAAACTATGAAAAAAATGGAAAAATTTGAGAAACGCTTTGAAGTCCAGGGGGCATCAAATTTTTTTTTACATGCAACAATTTTTTAAATGGCAGACCATTTTTCTCACTCCAAATTCCTATGTCAATGGAAGTTTTTTCTTGTGGTGACTTTTTTAGTCAATGCAACTTTTTTGTCCAAATGCATTAAAGTCAATGGGTTTTTTTTTTTATGGTGACTTTTTGTCTCTGCAACATTTTTGTTTTGGTGACATTTTTGTTTCTGTGAGTTGTTTGCTGTGACATTAATAGTTTTACAGAAAATTAGTTTAACTGTGGTTCCAAAAAGCTCTAATACCACAAAAACATTTTCTAAATGGACCTCTAAATTTAGAGCAATTGATTTAATATCAACAGGGATGCATGAAATACACCCAAAAATGTTACTTCTAAACAAAAGAGCCTAGGAATGGGAAAAGATTCACAATGGTTTTCAAGTTATTTAGAAATTGAAATGCACAGGAAATCAAGTATTTGCTTATCCCTTTAAGGGAATACCATTTTTCAGTCAGGTCCATTTGTTCCTTTATGATGTGGCCTTGACATTTAAAGTAATAGGCTTTTTCTGTCTGATAAGTCTACCTATAAGAGTTTTAAGAGTTCATTTTAGGAAATTGCAAAAAAAAAAGAAGAAAATATTCAGAGTTGTATAGCCTATAATCTGGCTTTTTCAGCAACCTGACAGAAGTCCCGCTAGTGACAGCAGTAAGTGTTGGTTGCATTTTGACTGGTTAATGAGTCTTCTGACCCCTGCATGATCACTCTAACACCATGCAGCTGAGTTATGACTCACAGAGTGACAGATTTAGGGCTCGGTTGCACAGGCTACACAATTCTCTGGCTTTAATAGCAGCTAGAATTGTAGTGTCGGCAGAGGATGAGATGCTGCACCTTTACAGAGTAAAGAGTGTGATTGATTACAGAGTTTTTGACAGACAGCTTACTGGGGGTAGGGGTAAATCAATGCCATTCACAAAGAAATGGAAATCCCACTGAGGTTTGGCCATTGTTATGAGAAACACAATGACTGCCCCCCCTACCCTAAACATTTGTTGTGTGTCTTTGTGCATTATTTGGCAAGGTAAATGAGGCTGGAATGTTTTTAATATTGTTTATATAAATACATCAGTACAAAATGTATTTTGCTAACATTGTTAATCTTTCCTTTTCATATATTTTGGTGGTATGAACGAAGATCAGACTCAATAAGTATGAACATGGGATAAATATCCAGTATTACAAATTGTGGTCAACTGATTTTGTAATAGTCTCAAACAGACCTGGGAACAATACAAATTCCTTGTGGGGCTTCAGTTGGACACATAAATACACTATTAATACTTGCAGGACTATGGCCCTTTTTTTACTGGGCCATTTTATGTTCTGAATAAGTCATGACATCAGCACTGGTTTCAACAGCTTCCCTTCTGTCTTTTTCCAAATCTCTGCTATGATCAGACTTCTTGAGATTGATCCTTTTTTCAACCATCCTTTCTCTTCTTTAAATGGGATCTATTCAGTTTGATGGTGACCAGCGCAAAGTCTTATATATTCAGATAAAAAAATTAATGCATGGATGATTCTAATCACATGTAGCTCAATTTATGAATATACATGATACTCTGTACATATATTTACACTTTAAGACACAAAACAACTAAGATATAATTAATTCTTATTGGAGGCAAAGTCAACCTAACAGGTTTATTTAATGTTTTAATGATTTTTTTGTAGACTGAAGGTACTGTATGAAGATCCAAATTACAGAAAGATCCATCATCTGTAAAACCTCATGTCATAAACATTCTGGACAACAGGCCCCCTACAGTATCAGTATTTACTTTATTTATTTTACTGATGCTGTTAAAAACTGAGATTTTATTTCAGTTTCATACTATCTGTCTATGTGCGTTGTATATTATTTTTGTAATAGTTCCCCATTTTCAGAAGGGACTTTATTGTAGTCTATCAGGAGGTTCAGTTCTCTTCTTCTCTTATGTTTTGTCTGTTATTTTACTGCACATTGGAAATTGAGTATATTGCAGTTTTATAGCTGCAAATGTGTGGGCAGTGAATTAAGGAGGATCTCTTAATATCATAGTTAATAACATAGTTCATAATTATGCAACCCATAAATAGAATATAAATATTTGCCTGTTGAAGAGCCTGAAGTTTGTTGAGAGGCACTAGGTACTGCAACTGCCAGATTATGCCTGGTAAGTCAGGGTTAAATGCAATGTGCCACGCACGGGAATTCAAGAAACAGAACACATAATTGCCTGTTTTCTCCTAAATTGCATCAATACTGTTTCCTGAGTGTTTTTACTTTCAAATAGTGAAGCAATATGCATAGAAAAATGTTCTTAATGCTAGCAAAGTGAACAACCTGTCTACGTTCGGTATGCCAGACCACAGTTTGAAATCAGATGTCATTTAATCATAGAATAATGAATGTCTACCCTCCACAGCTGAAGTAATCAGCATGCGAATTTAAAAAAAAAAAAAAAAACAGTGGAGGTGATAGAGAGTATTGTGCCAGTACACTGCTCACTGCACAAAGCAGAAGAGTCAAAGGAAAGAAAAAAAACAAAGCAAAATGATAATTTTCTGTTTGAGGGGAACTGTTTGGGAGAAAGATTGATGAACGCAATATGCATTCAAAATCTAAATTTAAAACATAGATTTTTTTTAAATGGTCTTGGAAAGACAAAACATCAAAATAATCAGGGTTTATTTTTGCTCAACTATAAGAATATTTATGTAGAACTGGAACAAAATTGTTCCTTTTTATAAAGTGTAATATATAGATATGAACTGTATAACTTTTCATAAAATAGTTCCTCCATACTTTTGTAGGAAAAATAAATAAGTTGCAAAAAAGAAATCTTTGTATTTCTTTACATCACAGTGGCATACATAGGATTTCATGGAACTCATAATGATGGGAACATGAAACACTTATGGGGTTATTTATTTAAGTCCAAATGGCAAAAACTCAAAAAAATTTTACTATAAAATCAGAATTTTTTGTGAATAAAACACTAAAATGTTTGATATTTCTTAAACCATGAGGATGGAAAAAGTCAGAATCAGAAAATCTGGCATCTCAGACCTGGAGAGGTCCCTAACTTCTTTGGAAGTTTCTGTAGTCTGCTTTGGAATTAGTCTGAAAATCTAACTCATGCTTTTCAGACAAAAAAACTGGGAAAAATGTTTTAGTGATTCGTGAAAAAAAAGTAATAGCACAATTCAATAATAGCACAATTCAAATTTCCGATTGATTTTTCCATGATTGTCCCCTATCTGATAAAGCAGGCACTTTCAAAGACCAATCTTCAAGGCAGGCTTCGTCAAAACATCAAAGTAGTTTATTTCAATGCACAAGGATACAGCCTTATGCCTTTTTATATCACCTGGATACTTAATCATAGGCTGTGATTAAGTTTCATAAACCTACCCGAGAATAGTGTACTTTTACTATCTATATATATTGTATTCCCTATCTGATAAAATTGTGATTTTTTTTTTAAATAAATAAAGTTCAATGTTGGATTCTAGTTTGGTCGGACTTTTTTCATTAAAATAGTCAGATAAATTCGGTATTTTATAAATACATAAATCTGCCAATTTAGTGAAGTTGCACAATACAGGATTATATTCTAAAAAAATTGCTGCATCCTTTATGTGAGTAGTGATGGCATTTTACTTCACTGAATTTTCTGTGAATTTCTAGAGAAACAGTGAAAAATTTGCAAAGCGCCGACGTGTCTCGTTTTGGACATGGGCATCTGTTTTTGGATGCCGGTGTCCATTTTTGGATGCGGGGGTCCACTACTGGTGTGTAAAAAATGGACGCCAGCGTCCGTTCTTGGACGCCCACGTCCAAAACGAGATACCGGCGAACTTTCACCAGACAAAATTTTGCCGGCATTTCGCGAATCGTGAGAATAGCTGCGAATTTGCCGCAGGCGAATAAATTCACCCATCACTATATATGAGTGTATATTGTTTTGCATGTGTTGTTTATCTTCTGTGTCTGCCCTTATTTTACATCTCTCTGTATCTTTTATATTATGTGTATCTGTCTTTGTTTATAGGAGACTTATTCTAATTTTGATTCTAATGTTAATGTCCAGAATAACAATGACTAGCAATTCAATGGGAGTCCTTTAGTTTCAATGTCATAAATTAGAAATGTATCTATCGATAAAGTAATGGTATGGATGAACCATAACTCTATTATTTATTAATTGTTTATCTATTAGAAGTTATGGAGGTGATCCATGATGCCTGCTTAAAACAACAAAGTTGCAAGTCAAGTATTTAAATAAGGTCATTGCACTTTGGGGTCAATTCAAATAATCGTGTCTTTTACTGTTTTTTGTAAATACAGATATGGAATCCATTATCTGGAAACCCATTAACCAGAAAGCTCTGGATTATGAAAAGATTGTCTCCCATAGTCTCTATTTTATCCAAATTATCCAAATTTTTATAAATGATTTCCTTTTTCTCTGTAATAATAAAACAGTAGCTGGATAACAGGTCCTGTACCTGTACTTATTCTTTTTAGTAAGTCAACTGGCATCACATCACTGGTCATCTTTTTGCTGCTATAACAGTATCTGCTCTTCTTGGGAGGATTTCTACTAGATGTTGTAATATTTTTGATAAAATAGAAGAGGGGGGTTAGGCCATCCTGGGCATGGGAAGGAACTCTTTACACAACCTTATTCATTGGGCTATTACCAGGGGCTCTTGAGATATGAACTGCTTCACTTGCTCCTGATAAGCCTATGATTAATTGCTGGTAATCATGAAGGCTTTTTTTGTGGAATTTAATGGATTATAATATGTCCCAATAAATTATTTTTTTTTTTTTCATTTTAATGAATGCATATAATAGTTTTGTTTTTCTATAATTACCAGGGGCTAAGTGAGATCATGAGATTATAATGTTAAGGTTTATGGAGTGGTCATTGTTTGTTATTAGGCATTGAAATAAGGTGGGTGATGTGATCTGGTTAGTACGTGGTGGCATTTTCCCCACCAAAGCATTTTGTGCAGTGTTTTTATTGATTGTATGGATGCCTTTTCAATATGTGTACATTCAGCAACAAGAGTATTGTCAGCATTTCTGTGCATCCCATTGGTGTCCAGTCAGGTTGAGGTCAGAGCTCTGCGGGTCATTTTGTTCCCTTTCTCCTATCTCAGCAAACATATTCTGAATGAACCTTATTAATGGCTTTTGGTAATTATTCTGCTACAACTGGAAGTACAGATTGCCAAGAATGTCATTAAATAATGTAGCACATGTGTCAGCAATGCAGTGCATGGTATATATAGTCAACTTCATTATTAATGTTCACAGACTGTTGGCCATATGGTGCATATATACATCTGCAATAGCTGCTGTAAGGTTGCAGGTTGCAAGAAAACTATAATGGGAATTGTCAAACAGACAAAGAAAAGAGGTCCTCTGAGCCCATTATTAATTTATTAAGGATGTTGAGAGTTTTTTTCATTAAGCTAAAAAAAATGCAAACAATGTGTCAATGTTCATAATATATTGATAATATATGTTATCCAGTAGCATAGGTAAATGAAAATATGCTTATTACCAACATCTCACCAAAATCAAATAAAACAATATGATTGCTTGGCATATCTTTGGAATGTACCCTGAATATTGAAAAATATATTTTAACTGTAAGTCAACAATCAATATGCATTTTAAAGGAAAACAAATAACTCATAATAATACACTTTTTTAGTAGCATGTGTCATTGGGTAATCATAATCGAAAATAGCCATTTTAAAAAATGACAGCCTCATGGGATCGAATGATTCAACGGTGCACACAAACATATGAAACAAACTATAAAGTTAGGCCACATGAGCAAATTAACAGACAGAATTCTGTCTTTTGCTTCCACACTTCTTCCTTTTACAGCTAGAGTTGAACTATTTCAGGTGATCTCTGAGGCAGCACACAGACCATAACAAAATGGTGGTTCAAGGCAAGAGATGTAAATGGGCAATATTTACTTAAATATATATTCCAGTTTGGTAAGATTATTTAATATGCCACATAATTTGATACAAACTGTTGCTCAAGTATTCATTTTGGGGGTATAGTTTTCCTTTAAACAGGTTCTGAGCAAAGACAGTGTGAAAGTAGTGTGAAAGGCTAATATGCTCTCAGATATGAGATCAGATTAAATTATCAGCTTTGTAGTAAAATGCTGCAATATTCCCAATTTCATGTTGGCAAGAAGACTTGTTAATCATAACATACTATCAATCCATGTTTAATTGTGTAACTAATATTATATTCAATTTCTCTGGTGAATGTGATTCATGTGATTAGTTTTTCACACATGGAAATCAGATGTAGATAATTCGGATTTACAATGCAGCAGGTATTTTACGGGTTATGAAAAAGTTGGAATCTATTTCATCGTACACATGTGATACCAGAATAACGAAGATGACTGGTGAAATATATCCTGATATTTGTCACTCCCTGTTATTAGAGAGACTTATACCTGAAATTTATAACCCATTTTTCTGAAATAAATACATTTATGATTTGTAGAGTTGAGGAGCAATGGTTAGCACTGCAGGTGGTATTACAACCATAGAACTATCGATAAAGGTGTTTGTATATTCTGACTGTACTTGGAACCTCTTGTTTCATTCCACACTCAAAAATCATACAGAAAAGTTAATTGGCTCTATATGAAATTGAGCTAGGGGTCTTAAGCTCCTCTGGACTGATGATAATAATGTGTTGCAGAAAACATTTTAATTTTGGGTTATTGTTTTGAGGAAATTCAAACATTTTACCATCTTATGATTTGGGATAATTTTTTTGAGGAAATTCAAAAATGTTACCATTTTTTTTTGCAAAATGCAAAAAAACAATATGTAGGCCAATCAAGCCGACATCTAAAAGAGAGAATTAGAGAACATATCCTTAACATTAATAACAAAGAGTCACAAACACCAATTGCTAGACATTTTGATGAATGTAATAACAGGATTTCTTCATTCTTGAAAGAAACAGAAGCAAAGTGGATTTATTACTTGGGCTCTAGGCAACCTCTTGGCCTGAATTTTGATTTTGATGTTTCCTGCTATACATAACAGTCAGCACCCTTTCTCCTTTTTTCCCTTTATTTTTCCCTTTTTCCCCCTTTTACAAATGTTTTCAACATTTGAAAATGTATTACCTATTTTGAGTTTACCTGTATATAATAATACTAGCCTTAGAAGTATATAAGAGATCTCAGAAATCATATTTATCTCTTTAAATTATATAACTTACAACACCACCCACTTGTCTTCTATTGGCTATTTTGCTTTTAAATAGTGTCCCTTGGACACGAAACACGTTAAGCTGATGGCTCTTAAATTTTGGAAATAAATTTAAGCTTTTTAACCTTTTACAACCTGACTATGGCTTCACTATTTCGTGGGTTCCAGGCTTGCGCCAGTCTCTTTATCAGTTTCTTGGATTGCTCCCCTTGCTGAAGGTCTGGGGCATGTGCACCTGGACCCACCTTGTACACTCTGGGTATATATTTGTAATTTTGGGTTATTTATCTTGGAATATGTTGCCATCTTATAATGTTGGGTTAGTGTTTTGAGGAAATGCAAAAACATTTGATATAAATAACAAAGGCTTCTGACTGTCAGTAGATGTTCATCCAATTTGTGGGTAAGGAAGAACAATAAGGCTATAACTCATGATTGATGCACAGGCTAGATCGGAGACTACAAACTGGTCATTGATTTTCATTGTGATCCATTATATTTGGGCACCAGTGATAGCAGCAAACACATGCTCTAAGAAACAATATATTTTGGAGGGTTTAAGCAATATTTTAAGACACTGAAATGGTAAAAGGTTGATCAATTGGGTCAGATTGACTTTGTTTCCTCAATTATGGAAAAACACCCACATATTTCTGTAGAAAGGGCCATCTGGGAGTCATAGTCATGCAACAGCTGGTGTGTTCAATACCCATGGATATTGGCTACCCATGGAAAGTACTCTGGGAAATCTAGCAGAGGAATAACAGAGAAGTAGAACATTTGCATGTCCTTGTCTTGCTGAGAAGATATAATTTTTAATTTTGATGACGGCTGCTTCAGTGCAATATAATTGTTGGAAACCAGATTGATTTTTGTCTAGATGTGTGTTATAAATTATCCTGTACATTCAAGTGATTTTAAGCAGATGGGGAGCTGAGGAATAGCTGGATAATTGCAGATTTGAGAGGGACCAAGGGATGCCTTTTTTAATTATGAAAGTAATATGTGTGTGTTTAAAGGATTCTACATCTAAGGGAAATTTAACAGGGCAACTACAACTAAAGGAGAAAAGTGAGAGTCTGTGCAAGAATGTTCTGTAAACTTGAAGAAGTATTTGTTTATATTGGAGAAACTCAGAAATGGCTGTGTATTAGAAATCTCTGGGTTCACTGGTTATCCTAGTGAAAAAAGATCCCATTCCAGTACACCTGATATTCACTCTATATAATATCTTACCTTGCTTGACTTTTTATGGGAAGTTCAGAGTTATGATTCTGCCGTCAGAAATATAATATGTTTTCTGATTGAAAAAGCATTGTTTTACAATTCTCATAAAACCCTTGCAGAAGACATGCAGCACTAAATTGATTTTACCATGTAAAAAACATACCCCAATATATACCTTTGGGCTCCTTCATAAACAACAGAGAAAAAAAACATTGTTGGGATTGAGGCAACTTTTGCAGTCCAAGTAGTTTGTTAATACAGAGGGCTGTTTTCATCAGTTTTTGACATTTCAACTGAAAATCCATTTTACCTTTTTTATGTTAAAAATATGCTAAAAAATATTCATTTTCCAATGTAAATGATGAAAAAAACCATTAGCCCATTTGCCCCCATTTAAAATGTCTCAATATGCTGCAATTTGTGATAGTTATTTTTTCACTCTTTTTTCATCAGTTCAGGCAATGGAAGCGTATCTATCACTATTTTATCAGGTCTTATAAAAAGCAGCTTGTCACTTGCTAAAATTTATTTGGAGAAATGTTAAATCTTGGCTGCAATGTGTCAGAAAAATGAAAAACTCTAGTTCCTGTAATATTGACAGTTTTAATTTTGATTTCAATCTTCATTTTATCAGCAGCTTCCTTCTCTGTCAGACATGGGAAAGAGATTAACATTTTATACATAATGCAGAGCCACAGTCATTCCATTTCTCTCCCTCTCTGTGCGCTGGGATTTCAGAGCTGACTTACCGAGGCAGGGTATTTGCATGATCTACAGATCAATGAGATAATTAATCAATGATCAGTTAATTGGCTGTCATTTCTCAGTGTTGAACTCTGAGGTGACAAATAACAGAATTCAGAATAAGAGAAATTGCATTTGAGCTTTAACTGATGACACAGTGAAGGAAATATACTGTATTAATAAGCAGGCTTTATGGGCTATTTATGATCCCTGAAATTTTGAAGTAAATTTAACTTGGGGCTCATTTACAATGTGGAATTCAGGGTGCATGAGACCTATGAATACAATGTTGGCCTAGTGTTTTGTTCATGAAGTGTGGGCAGAGGAGAGAGGAGGGACACCTGTTTAGTTTTGACCCAGATAGACCAATTATTTGAAGGGTTTCCATGGTCAAAACTGCTTATCCGGTTTTCCAAAGTTGGAAAACTGACAGTATTAGCCTAGACTGATGTGACAAGTAAACACGCACTGATTGCCATGTTATAGCCCCACCCCATGATGCCACCTGGCTCTCACCATGGCATCATTAGCCTGTCCTATGACATCACCAGTCTGCCCCCCAACCTGGACCATACGGCAGACAGTTACCCAACCTCTTATTTGCGTGGCGGTCTGGGACAAAAGCTAAGAAAGGATTAGTAACCCTGGCCACATTGGGGCCCTGCCTTACCACCTACTCTCTGCAATTAAAGATGTTTATGGCTGGTCCAAATTGAGGCAGCTGGCAAGGCTCTGAACAGATCAGCATCTGGATGCAGGAGAAACAAGTATGATATATGGTGGCTGTAGGACAAGATTATGAAAGCAACACAGTACATCAATGTTGCTCATGATGAGTTGTATTGTATTTATTTATATATGACCACAAGGTATGCAGTGCTATACAAGGTGTGAACACAAACAGGAGTACAGATAATATAAATGAAGTGCATGCATGCTAGGAGTTTTTTGCATGATGACCCCTGTCCTAAAAAGCTTACAATCTACACTCATGGATAAGAAGGAGGTGAGAGGAACAAGGGCATGGGCATGCTGTAACTGAGATATGTTAATAAAACACTTCCTTTTTAAAGAAGTTTTGAGAGGATGCTTAATACAGAACCCCACAGCACCCACAGTGAAAAGATCTTTGGGATTTATAGTTCATCTACAGCTGAAATACTATAGGTAGGAACATAAAGCCTGTTCTGCCCTGAGATGTACCACTGCTAAGAATGATAGGGGCTGGTATGACTAAATCTATATCTTCTGTAATACTATGTGCATGTGTTTGGGCTGCCATGTTGTTACATTGGCTGTATTTGGGATAGATGAGGCCTGTATTGTTGCACGTTTTAATAATTCAAATAATCTGTACTGGTGAATGATACACAGTGTTCTGTAACAATAAATTTACTTGTGTTTTATATTTATTGGAGATATAAATGCTTAGGATTTCTACCTACATAGATCTAAAAAATTGAGGGGGTGTTCAGTGCTGGAGACAGAGAAGAAGGAGCCTCATACAATACAACATTATGGGCTTAGTTTCATCAGGAAACACCAGGAATGTCCAAACTACAGTATGATACTGCAGTTTCTATGTGGCTACAATTCCCATCATCCTTGGCTATCAGTTAGATATCTGACATTGTAATTCATTAACAGCTAATGACCCACAGGCTGTTATATGTAATGTAAATTATCCCAATAGAAATGTTTGCCCTTAGAGTTTTTCTTTGCCCCACCCTAAACCAGTTGTGTAAATACTGGTAAATGCAGTCCCATTTTTACAATGGACAAATATAATTGTGTCTAGTCTATGAGGTTAAAAAACTGTACCTATCAGGGGAAAGTCCAAAGATATTCTATTCTGAAAGGCACTTTGAGTTCCATTGTACAATAAAAGAGTCACATATGGCTTAAGTTATTACAGAGCTGTTGCAGCATACATATTAAAATATTGGATATGAACCTAGAGAGCTTTGTGCTGGGGATCTTAGCTCATGTGGTTCTGTGTCTCAGTTATGGGTCTGTGCAAGTAATGCAAGAGGCAATGTCTCATTGGAAAGGTACAATATGCAGATCCAACCAACATTATCCCCAATATATTGAGCCATCTTTCCCTTATTAACTAGGGAATTCTGTTTTGCAAACAACTCAAATCCTGGGTCAATTTGTCATGCTTTCTACCCACAATGCAGCATTGTTGTGTCCCTTAGTGCTCTTGCACCTCTCATCAGCGCTACGAAACACGTTGGCGCTATAGAAATACATGTTAATACATATTAATTGGGGGGAATCTATGTTAATGGCTTTATAATTATATTTCCCAAGGTTTTGTGAAAGTAGGGGTGTCTAAAATATAAGCTTTTACTGTTTTACTTCTATCAACACCCTCCAATCATCTAATTGAAGTGAATAGCTTTCATGCACCATATCCTCCTATAAATGGATAGAAAATACAGCAACATGGACTACATCTACTGGTGTTTATTCCTTAAAATGGACACAGAACAAGTTGCCTTAAGCTGTATGTGTATAATATACAGTGTATATAAATCTGCTCCATTGCTTGTTGTAGCCAAGGCAATAGCATCTGGGTGTTTTGTAGAGCAGTGATGAGCATCATTGTTAAGGCCTTGACATCATTTTTTCTTCTCCTTGTTTGCAGTGACCCCATCTGATGTTCCCTTGCAACATTACAAGCAAAACAATCAGAAGAATATTGCTCAGTCTACAGCTCTATTAGGTGTTGCAGAGATAGCAAGCTTTAGCGGACTACAGCAATGTTCATTCAAAGTGCTGTTCCATGTTAGAATACATAATCAGCTGAGGGGGAAATAAAGAAAATCTCCAGTCCTAAGTTAACATTCTCATGAGCCCAAATGCAGGCAGGGCAACAGGATAAGCTCTACTGATCTAGGTGTAACAATACCTGTAGGACTAATGCTGGCACTATACAGCACTACGAAATAAGTTGGTGCTATAGAAATACATGTTATTAATAATAATAATAATGCTAAAATTGCATTTGCTTTTGCACTAAAATCCTTTATATATAAATTGCAGGCCCTTTGGAGCAAGTGGTAAATCTTCCTGCAAATGTCATTATGTTCCTACAATTATTAGAACAGGATACAGCTGGTTGATGTGAACAAGCAAAAAGCTCAGATTCTGAATGCATACTTTTCTTCTGTCTACACAAATGAGGAACCAGCTAATGAAGGTTTCCATATTAAGAGTCCCAATTCTAATAATACATCTAATGATGCATGGTTCACACATGATGAAATTCTAAAAAGACTAGAACATGTTAAGATAAACAAAGATCCAGGGCCAGATGAGATTCATCCCAGGGTAGTTAATGAGCTTAGCTCTGTGATTTCCAAACCTCTCTACTTAATTTTTCAGGATTCATTGAGGTCTGGCATGGTGCCGCAAGACTGGCGAATTGCTAATGTGGGGCCGCTATTCAAAAAGGGATCCCATTCTCTGCCTCAAAACTATAATATCAAAGGCTAACTCTATAGTTAGTATAGCTTTGAGCAAATATGGTTTGTGTGAAAGAGTGTAGGGGTGTGTGCGTGTGTATGTGTGTGTGTGTGTGTGTGTGTGTGTGTGTGTTTGCTGGGTTTTAATTTGGAGGGGTTGAACTTGATGGACTTTGTCTTTTTTCAACCCAATTTAACTATGTAACTATGTAAGAGTTATTAAAAGGGTCATGACCTTTAAGATAGATTTTAATATGATGTAGAGAGGGATATTCTGAAATAATGTGCAATTGAATTTAATTATTTATTATTTCTGGGCTGATTTTATTTATTTCGGTTTTAATTTAGCAGCTCTCCAGTTAACAATTTGAGCAATTCAAATTCCCCTAGCAACCTTGCATTGATTAGAATAAGAGACTGGAATATGAATAGGAGAAGCCTGAACAGAAAGAAGAGTAATTAAAAGTAGCAATAACAATAAATTTGTAGATTTATTAAGCAAATGCTTTTAGATGGGGTCTGTGAATCCCATTTGAAGTCTGGAAAGAGTCAGAAGAAGAAGGCAAATAATACAAAAAGTGTGAGTTTCGTCAAGGTATTAAAAAAAATCACAAACCTCTAAAATGTTACCATTGATAAATAACACTTAAATGTGCAAAAAATTATTTGAACGTTATATAAATCCAATAGGCTTGTTTAGCCTCCAATAATGATTAATTATATCTCAGTTTAATAAAGGTAGTGATCAATGTACTCTTTTATTACTACAGAGAAAAAGAAAATAATTTATTAAAATTGTAATTATTATATATAATTATATTATATCTTTAAGAGACAGCCTTCCCATAACGCTGAGCTTTCTATATAACAGGTTTCCAGATAATAGATCATATGCATGTATACCTAGAAGTTGTTAATCCTCTTGCCAGTTCTCCAGCCAAATGGGTTTTCCAGTTGGATGGTGAGCCAGTGCATGTCCTTTCCTTGCTAGGCAAAAGAACTTTAGAAATTCTGCACCACTACAGACAGGTAAGCGCCTTCAGAACCCTCCTCAATCAAAAAGTTCCATAAAAAAGGAAATACATACCATAATGATCATCTATCATCACATCCAAGAGTGAAAATAGAATGTATTGAAGCAGAAGACACAATAGGCTCCATCAATAACAACAACATTTCAGGCTGCCATGGTCCTTTTATCAAGTAGGCAAAGACGTTATACTTTTTAGCTTTTGCAGTATATTATTTTAATTAAAACAGAATATTCAGCTTCTGTGTTCTGGAATGTCTAAGCTCTGGAAAACTTCCAAACTCATACAATCCAGCAGTCACTGGGGCCTGTTCTAATTGCCTCCAATCTGATTTGTCTGACTCATGAAACAAGAACGAGGTAAGACTGTAATTCTACCTTGAACATATCATGCCAAGCACACCTGGGTAAAGCAACCTCCCATCGTCACGGTTTCCTTCATCAATCATTGTCTTTTTTAATCTAGGCCCTTTTGTCATATCTGACACATTTCATAAGATAGCAAACAAATAAAGATAGAACAGACCTCAAATCTGCCGTCCTTTGGTCTTTATAGACCCATCACAGTTTAGAGTATTACAGAAAGGATGTTTGCCTCGGCTCCTCAGCATCACATTGGCCCCCTGGGGAAATTCAAAGATTAACGGACAAAGGATTGTAATATGTGACAATCCAACCAACAGGACTGATACTGTACCTAGGAAAAGCTCATGTTACAGTTAATATGTCGTATGATCTACTTTTCAGACATAATGATGGTTTGATCAAGTTAGCAGCTTATTTTTGCAACCAATGTCTTAGGAAAATAAAAAAAATCATAGGAAACACAAAATTGAGGCATTTGCATAGTCTTAACAAATGACCCTCAGAGAGTACGTTCTTTCTCAAGGAAAGGATAAAGAATGTGTAATAGATGTAAAGTGATGTTTAGCCTGCTGTATACTATTAACCTTGCACGTGTCTGCAGCCTTCCTGAACAGTAAAGATATGCAGGTGTCCCAGCCTTGCATTTTGTATCGAGGGAGCTCATTCTGATTGATTTGTTTGGTCTGTGCACTTTCCAGATCACTTGGCTCAGTGTTTGATTTTTAGCTTTTTCTTTATCTTGACATTGAGGGTACAGCGATTTTGCATGTGCTGACTACTCCCAGACACGCTGTGTATTTTATTAGGGAAAAATAACAAATGTGCTGTGCTTAGTGACATATTTTATTTACCTTAATGTTTATAAAATGACATGACTGAACAGCAAATAAGGTAATGATTTGGCTTAACAACCACCCTTTGTTTTAATAGAGACAGTGATAGCAATAATACAAGAGCATAACCAACTTATTTTATTTATGGTGACTCATTGGCTTAAAATACGTTAATTGTATGGGACCTGTTATTCAGAATGCACTGGACCTAGGGTTTTCTGGATAAGGGGTCTTTCTATAGTGTGGATCTCCATACCATATGACTACTACTATTATTTAAACAATAGTTAAACCAAGTAGGATTGTTGCCTCCAACAAGTATTAATATGTTGGGATCAATTACAAAGTACTGTCTTCTTGTTACAGAAAATGGAGATGGCCTTCCAGTTATTTGGAGCTTTCTAAATAATAGGTTTCCAGATAACAGATCACATACCTGCATTACCAATTTACTTGTCCATATGGAGCTGGGTGGTAGGAACTGCATTTAGTACTTATCTATTTGACAAAATAAATCTTTCTGTTTTATAAGTCTTTGTGCGCTTATTGACTACCAATTATTAATTTATGTGAAGCAATAATGTTGTATCTGGTAGAGCTTCCTACACAATCTAATTAGCATAGTTTGGGTTGAGAGGTAAGTTCAATTCATGATCCATATTATTTTTGAAATTAATGGTGTAGAACACTTCCGCTTTGGAAGAAACTATGGGTGTTGAACTGGAGACAAGCCACATGGCCGAGGGCACCTGGGAAACTAACAACATGCCTAGTCCCATAACAAGTTTCAGAATTCAATATAATAAAATCTGTTTTCTCTTTTAAAAACTGGATTTTATTGCAGAATTCTGCTGGAGCAGCACTCCAACTGATGTATTTTGAAAAATAAAACATGTTTTCCCATGACAGAATCCCTTTAAGCTTCACTCCTTATCTGTAATGATGCCTTTTCATAGGCAGAGAATAATGAGGATTTGAGGAGGCTTAAACTCTTACAAATGTTCTCCAATGGAAGGGCCACTATTAATGACCTCTGCAAAAACCCTTCCCCCTTAATACTACTGCTCATCAGATTCAAGTAATTTAAAATTTATAATCCTAGTCCTAAAAGTAGTGTATAATGTGTAGTAGAAATAATGATAATCATCTCAAAGTAATCAGACTGTCCTGAATTATTCACTGATTGAGTGTTATTACTTCTGTAATAGACAAAACAAATGGATGGATTGCTTGGTCCAAGGCCATTTCGGAAAGCATTACTGATTTTCAGTCAGCTAAGCAGATACAGAACTAGCTAGTACTATCAATCAACTTTATAATAAGGTGATTGATAAGATTAATTAATTCATTCATTCATTCATTCATTGAAGGATTAGGATTCCACTCCCACTCACCTTGACTGGGAGACAGGAGGATGTAGGGTGGACATGCTACATTTCTGTTTTTAGGGGGTACCCAGCTGTTAGTAGTGGCATTGCTTAACCTCCTAAGAGAAAGAAGAGTGACAATCCCCAATACATAAAAAGAAAATACCATTTGAAATAATATAGGCAGATAATTTTCTGGATTGTAGGGTTTCACAGACAATGGCTTCTGCATACAGCATATAAATATAGAACTAATAATATTATAATGTTTAACACTGAAATTCAGAATGAGTTGATTCCTAAACATAAAATTATATTGCAGAAATTATTGCTTTGTCTTCTAGAGCTGTGATTTGTGTATTTGTAACTGAAATGCTATTTAGAATTACTCTGGTAATGATTCTAAAGTTATATTAAAGTTCCAGTTTTGTTTTTAATATTTTAGTATTATGCTGAGCTAAGAGTGTACTGAGTGCAACCTAGCGTATCAGTTGAAGAATAAACAAATGTGCAATCGTACCCTAAATTAACCTTGAGCTGAGCATTGCAAATCAGCCTAGAGTAATAGCATAAGAACAGCATGCTTTGGGGATTATAGAAATCCCAGCAGATTACAAATGAGATCTTGTGAATTTGTTTATAAAGAAAGCTTTATTCATCATGAAGCCAATCTCGGTGTAAGTTTGGGGCTTTAATGCTTTCTCTTTGTCACTTGACGAGGGATTAAAACGGCTGGCGTCACCACGAAATGCAATTTCAAATGCAGCTGAGGCTCATATTGTATCGTTTAGCAAAAGAAGGTGAAAGTCTATGTGGAGGTAAACAGTATTGTTAAAGCACAGAGGAACCAACAGAAATATAGACAATTAACAGCACATTAGCATAAATAGTGAAAGGTAAAAAAACAATCTTGTAGACACTAGTTAATATTAAGGGGACTGGTTATTAACATTTGGATTTCCATTTTTAAAATCATATTTTTTTCTCTAAAAATTCATGGTTTTTAAAATTTCTCTAAAACTTCAAAATTTATTAAGGGGTTACTTCTTAAAATCTGAATGTTACAATCTAAAAAAAAAATGTAACTAGAAAACTCAAATGTTTTAAGATTTATTATACCCCCATGCTGCAAAAAGCCTGAATCTCTGATCTCAGATCTCTCAGTTTGAATTTTTTGTGGCCTGCACTTGGTTTAGCCTGAAATTGACTCCAAAAAACTCCAAAAAATTGAGTGCTTAGAGAAAAAGCCTGAAAAATTTGAGCAATTTGGGGGTTTTTATTTTGTTCTGATTTTGTTTTTCCATGATTAAATCAAGTTTTTTTTATTAACAAGCAAAGTTTTGGCATAGGAGTTTGGTTGTTTTTGTTTGTTTTTTTAAATACAATATGAAATACATTTGGATTTTAGCAAATAACCTTTGTGTAGAAACCATTCAAAAAATCTCCTATCCTATTGGACCTCTTTTTTAGCCATTCAGATTTTTAGAGGTTTTTGGATTTTTTTACTTGTAATTGTCTAGAAAAATCAAATATTTACAGGTTTTAGAGAGTCACATTTTTTCATATAGGTATTCACATGTATCTGCTCATATGTAGTAACTTGCTTCTGTCAGTCATGTGACTACTTTTCTGTAAAAAGATCAGTCATGCTTTCCTCTCAACTTTCTCTCTGAAAAGACCTGACAAAACAAAGATATTCTACCAGAAAGATGTGGTCTGGGTCTTTTATCCACTGTGGGCAAATTTGCACCTAGGCAGTTATTCATAGTAAGCAGTCAAAGCCTAGGTGAAAATTGTCCAGTGTTAGCAATTGAGCCTCAGGGAATCTGAGCTCTATGCAGGTCTTAATTTTATGGAACAATACTACTAGATAATATTGGGAAATGAGTAAGAAAATACATATGAAAGCTATAAGATGAACTTGCCTTGTTTTAATGTGATTTCATAAAAAATATAGATTTAGTCTTTGAATATATTGCATTTAAGCAGATGCTTCCAGATCTGCAATCATCTACATCACTGATCCCCAACCAGTGGCTCATGAGCCATGTTACCATTGATGTTGCTCCCCATGTCCTCATAGTTAGTCCCCATCTTAAAATGTCTGGCTTTAATTCAAGTTTTGGAGGCATAAAGACACATGTGTACTCCAAATGAGCCTCCTGCAGGCTAAAAGTCCACATGGGGCTATTCATTTGCCCATTACTGCCCTTAATTGTCGCCCCAAGTGTTTTTTTCTTGCTTGTGTGTCTCCCCACCATTTTTTACATTTGAGTTTGTCTCAGGTGTAATAAAGGTTTGGGACACCTGACACAGATAGATATCTGTAGATATTTCTTTGTAGACATTTATCTATATTATGGTGAGGTAAAGAGGTAAAAAACACATTGCCCAATAAAGCAAAACAAGAACAGAGAAATAAGGGCAAATGGATTTGTAGAAGAACTATAAAAGAAATAATATAGGCGTTATGCAATCAAACAAGATTATTAGGGAAACCAATTGACAAAGTTGATCAAATGTGAATCAAACTCATTATTTGTACTGAATTACAAAGTAACCAGTGTTATCAATAGGTCTGAATCATATTACACATAAAAAACAGTGTCACTGGTGCTTGAGGAAGTAAATATTCCCTATGTGATCATTTGGAAAGTGCATCAGTAGACAAAGCTAAAAGTGCAACAGCATCAAAAAAGAAAATACTTAGAGACATTGGAGACACTTGGAGCTGCTGAGAAACAAAAACAATGTGTGGTCTGCATACCAGGTGTTTATCAAATCATTTTGGAAAAATACAGAAATAGATGAGTAATTCTTAAGGGTGTTTAAGGTGATGCTAATAAGGTGATCTGATGCTTAGAATAATACAATAATAGCTCAGAAGATCAGCTTTGATGGTGATAGAAAGTGCAAATGCCAGATGCTAATATGACCTCTCTTGACCAAATTGGCAGTTTGATTAGTCCATGTATGGGACTGAAATACTGTCCAATTGACATGTAATTGGGTTTGTTTTGCATCAATAAGGCAAGGCACTTTAATGTTGAAATTAGGTAAAACTCTGAACACCATGTATGGCTTCCAACTTTTTTGTTGAGATTATAATTTCTCATACATACATCAATGTTAAAAAAAAGGACATCTGGTATATTACAGCCAAATAATGCCCTGCTACTAGGAGTCCTTTCATGTTGGTGGGTTTACTGTAAAGAAAGTCTAATTTCAGCATTGACCAGCAGCAAACTGGGCATCTCTTTTTCTACAGCACATCTCAAACACATCTCAGCAACTAGTAAAGTTTTTAAAAAAAAAATATATATATATTATATATAATATATATATATATATATATATATATATATATATATATATATATATATATATATATATATATATATATATCCTCTTCAGCTTAAAGCTAACCTTACTGCAGGAATGAGTGATGAGTCCATCTGACAGAGCTATCAAACTATTCAACATGGTATGGACAACTAAGCTCTGAGATACACTAGACATAAAGCAAAGTCTCAAAAGATGTTTTTTCTCTTTCAGAATTGGTTTCAGCATGAAGCTGACATTGATTGATTGGCTCTGTAGGAGTGAATGATGGTTCGGTCTCACCCGTCACTCACTGTCCTCCAAGCCAGAGACAAAAAGGGCAGATAGTAAGATCATCTCTGTCAAAGGGCTTAAGTATACCAAAAATAAAACAGGGAAAAAAGAAATACATATTTTAACAAAATGTTAAAAAGTTCTGTGGCTTTTAATTCCATAAAAAATGTTGCCTACACTTTTATTTGAAAATTATATTTTGTTAAGACGTTAGAGACTTATTTTTGAACATACCTTCACATTTATTGAAAAACATTGTATTGTCTATATTTTTTTAAATTAAACCCTTGAAACAAATGGGTCAGACAAGAGGAAGGCTCCCACCATAGCTAATAGTCATGCACAGTATATCAGATATTTATTATAAAGAAATTATGGTTATCAATAAATGTCAATCATCAAAATCTCAATTCAACTTTCTAATGCCAGGTTTGTAGATGCAGAGTCATATAAGTATTTTCTGGAATGCTTGGGACCTGCAGTTTTCCGGATAAAAGTCAAATACTTCGCTAACTGCAGAGGAAATGTTTTTTTTATATTGGCCTTCAGAAATTATAGTTCAAATATACAGTATGTTGTTTATTTACTGGTGATAAGTTTTCTAGAATATGTGTATTTAAAATTTATAGCTTGCGATACACATTGCATTATATAAAGTTGTTTCTAGATATTCTGTTTGCATTTTTTTATAGCAAAATGATAATTTATGCATGTGCCATATTCAATTCAGATCTTTATGTTGGCAGATTTGCCATTCTTTTAAATTAAATTAAAGGGAATCCAGTCTCCTGTAAGGGCAATTTTCTCCAATTAGAGATGAAGGCATATTAATGTGTCTCCTGTAATTAAAACAAAAGCCTCTCAGTCGTTATTATCTGCTTCTTCTAAAGGGGTGGTCCTCTTCTTTTTGTACATGTGAGTGATTTTCTTGTCCATTCCTTTCCCTATTACAGACTACTGATAATGAAGAAATACAATGGCATTTACATGCAGGGATTATACCACTTAAAGCAAATAGCTATTTCTCTAGAGACTGTCAATATTTCTTACATTCATTTAATGAAGATTATTTAATATGAAACAAATGAGAAGCACAACCTGCTATGACTTGAAAACATGTACAGTATATTATCACTGTATTCTGCAGCACTGGCTTCAGTCTTATGTTGGAATTGTCTCTTTTTCTCTTACAGCTGGCATAACATATATATTTAGCAAAGGAGGAGGACAAATCACTTATACATGGCCCCCTAATGACAGGCCGAGCACTCGCGCCGACAGGCTGGCAGTAGGATTTAGCACTGTTCAAAAAGAAGCAGTTTTAGTACGAGTGGACAGTTCTTCTGGACTGGGGGACTACTTAGAGCTTCACATTGTAAGTACTTTGTAAAAAAATGTCATTGTTCAATAATGTGTATCAGAGTAATTTGGAAAATAAATGCTATGAAATATGCAGTTGTTGTGACATGACCCTTTGCAGCACAAAATGGGTGTCTGGTTCCATGAAAATGCAATCCAAAAACTAGCCTGTTCTCAAGCTTTACTACATGGTAGTTTGACTCCACTGAGGTTCTTGTTCAGAGACTGCAGTGAGAGTCTGATCTATACACATAAAACATGTTTTTGCACCAGCATCATTGCATCTTTTACTGTTGAAATTTTTTTGAACAAAAATGCCTGTAATTATGATTAACACTCACTACCTAAAAGTGTTATTGTAATTGCTGCCATCTATGACCATTATGTAATTTGTATATGTAATTTGTATTACTGATTAAAATTATGATGTAATATTTTAATAATTTTGGTGGAAAAAAGTATAATATTCCTGGTCACTTCTCTTTCTCTTCTTTCATATTTTTAATGACATCTATAATTACTATTTAGCAAATTCAGCCCCTTAAGTCATTGACATAAACCTGCTGTATATAAAGACCCAAAATCATATTTCCCTGATTGAATATTCCTTCATATATGTACTGTTAATCCTTATATCTGATATCAAACCAGTTCTTTATAGGCACAGTGAAGCAGTAAATATAAAAACCACTCTACTGAATGGCTGGTCCACCATTAGATATAAACATTGTAACCAGATCCCAAGTATAGAGTGAGAACATGACTTACAAGCATTATGTTTAAAAACAGAATTTAACCTAGACTCTCTGATTCCTTTGTGAGTTATCATAAGAGTCAAGTTACTTGTTTATGAAAAGTGCTTCTTAATAATGAAATCTTAAAATCAATCATAAAATAAAATTGTCACAATGCTATCATCGTTGTTTTCAAGCACTGGCAGAAGTGCTGTGACAATTTCTATTAGATAGTACTAACATAAAAAGGCATGCAGATACAATGACAATAAAATTACAAAACATTACACCATGGTTAACAAATTCCACAACATTTAATAGTATCTTATCCCCAGGGGCCAGATCAGGTCATCTTTTATGTTTCCTCTTAATTACTGGACAGTGATCATGCCAGTTTTTGAGACTACCAAGAGCACACATTCAGGAAAGTGGTGACATGTTACAGTGGGCTAGCTTTACAATTTTTATTTAAAAAAAACTGGAATCAAATTCTAACTATTACCTAGTCAGATTTCTCTAAAAACAAAACCTCTTAAATTCTAATTTGAAAATTTAAAATTCTAATTCAAAATTTACATTTTCTATTTGACCCTTGATAAATCTGCCCCTAACAACATAAAAATTAGTAATAAATGATTATATTTAAATATATATAGTTACCATATAATACATTCTTTGATGCCTTATTTCCTAGTAGATTCTTTCTGGTGACATTCCAAAAAATGGCAAACTTTTGGGGCATGTAAATAAATTATAACAGTGAGCGCTGTTACAACTTAGGTCTTACAACACCTACAAAGTAAAAATAATGATGACAGTACCACTTACAATAGTTGATTGTGTTAGAACTGTGCAGGTGCATATCAGTTCAAGTGAAATTTGCTGCAGCTAAAAACATCAACTAGGCTGAACATACTGTGTAAACTGTAAAATAGATATCTAGGGATAAAATGCAATGGCCAATTGGACAATAAATTGAGTGGTTGGGTCTTTATCGTTTATCTAATCTAGTTTTGATGTTGATAGGGTTTTTCTTAGGAATACAAATGATATTACAACAAATAATCATGATGTATAGTCTACAGTTTCATGTTTATAATCAACAAGTATTTCTTTTTTATTAAACTAACCTCCACTTATGTTTTGTTGAACCATTGCTAATTCAAGCTTCTGCTTGTTCCCGGAACTCAGCATTCATTTACTGATGCATACAGTAATTCAGTTTTATGAAAAGAAATGGCTGTGGTTCTAAAAACGTTACCTCTGGGTCAGATAAGTGTATGAGCAAATCAATAGAAGCCAAGAGACAAAACTTTAAAAGAAAAGCAGAGCTGTTGGCTTGTCTTCTGTTTAGTATAGTATGGTATATTATAGTCTTACATCATTTCTATTCAACAAATGATGCAGTAATCAGCTTAGAGATACTCTTTGTAGGGTGCTGGGTTGTATCCAATGATCAGTAATCACTGTATTAATTTGTGGACAAATCGTATATCGGAGTGTAAAATGGAGTCTGTGCATGGTTATGGGTCAATATTTGGTTTCAATAACCACATTTGCCACATTGGTTTTGATGGAAGTATGGAAATAAATGGGGTGAAAAGTAAATATATAAGTTATTCTAACTGTTTCAGCACTACATCTTCTGGAGGAATGGTCACTGCAAAGGCTGAGGATCTAGGTGGTCAGTTTACTATATCAAGTACCAATGATTGTTTTGCCAAGGAACAACACAATGAACAAATAATATAGACTCATCTTTGGGTGTCTAGTGGATATTTTCCAACAGATTCTTTCGATCTTTTCAAGTCCAGCAATATAGTCATTAACTTTGATGTTTGTTACATACTGCAATGGGCATAAATTGTCCATTTGTAAAATGACAATGTGTGGAATCAAAACATAAACATTTTATTAGTTTTTGTCAGATCCTCCTTGATTAGCTGTTAATTTAATATTAAGTACAAGCTACTGATATAGCATCCATTTATTCCTTGTAATAGCTGCCCATTTCCTAAATGCTGAATGCACAATTATACAGACATTTAAATAGCTTCTGTTGTTTATAAGTGGCTTTTGTTGTTTAGAATGTATGATCGTTACCTGCATTTAGCAATAAAGAGTTAAACATATAACTCAAATAAAACCTCTTCAAGTAAAACGTTCTCTTCAAAACCTGTATTATTCTACAGAAGTAATTTGCATAATACATTCTTTTTTAGACTTTAATAAAAATCAGCCCTATAGAATACGCAGAGCTTGAAGAGATTTTATTACTGTTTAATAAATGAATTAGCCTTGGTTTAATTGCCCACAGTACCACACCAGTAAACATTATATTGCAAATCGAACTTTCCTTGATAAAAAGTTAAAGCATTTTCACCTCTACTTCAGTATTTTCTTTTGTGCATGTTGTTTATTTTTTTTTAAAAATGAAGTCCAATAAAGCTTATGCTGAGTGTTTAAAATCCATGACCCTTAAGTTCCAGTTAAAAAGTGGATGTTAGTCTAAATATTTAATACCTGTACTGAAAAAATATACAGTATTAGGCCTCATTTAAAGACATTGAGGTTGGGTACAAAGTGCAGAAAATAGGTACAAGCCAACTTTGTGCAAGGTACAAGCCACTTTGCACTCTTCTTTGCTGTCATTGATGACAAGGACACCATGAATACATCACTGCTGTTCTCTTTAGCCATGTATTCATGTGTTTCAAGAAAGAAAGGATGTTTTGCAAATTTCTCAGCAAAACGGGACAGATTCACCCATCCCTTTAAAGTCAATGCACAATGTAAAATTGTTTATCTGGCAAGGAATAAGGTGACAATTCTCACTCATATGAAGAAACAAATATTTACAGATAAATGAGAATCCTTTAGAAGAATACATTTTATTTTTTTCCAGAACAAATGTAAAATAATTCCACTAGCAAGTTTCTTTCACTACATCTTAACATTCATTCAGTTCCATACTTATGTCTTGAAGTTAGAACCATACTAATTCCATAATTTTTTTTTTTACCTTTCAGTCATTTTCATGGGCTAACTGCCCTTTAATAAGAGGAATTGGGATGATTGTCATGCCATGCTTTTACATGCCTTTTATGCATATACTATATTTCCATTGTATGGTTGTATTAAAGCAGAACTTTAGGATATCTGGAATATATTTCCTGTAATATATTTTTAAAATGTTCTGAAAATAACATGACTTGCCAGCGTACCACAAATTGCTATAGATTTTTTGGTGGATTATTTTACTTTCAGGTTCTTAAGTCCACATTTTACTTGACCAGAGGTTTTATCTGCTTGGAATGCAAACTCAGCTTTTTAGAAATATGGATTCAGTAAGATTGTTCAAAGTGGACAAAATTGTTATTTTCAGAAATGTATTGCAGCCTGCTGATTTCATATAATTTCTGTGTAGCGTATGGGTTATTTGAGAAACGGTAGAAAGTAATAGATGTTTATGAATATAAAAGGATCATAGAGGCCGGGTTTGGCAAGAGCGCAACGTAGTAAAGCATTCATATTGCAGTATAGATTAAACAAGCATTATAATCTTAATTTACGGTATTGCACATGACTATATTAACTGAAACAGATGTGTAGGAATAGTTTTAAAGAAAATTAAGGAGGAAATCAAAAATGTAAAAAATAGTTCCTAACTCTTTTCATTTTAACTTGTGTTGATCATTCCATGCCTTCCAGACCATTTCCAGATAGATGTTGAATTAGAAAGTCCTTATAATGTATTTGTTAGTGGGGGAAGATAGAATCATTGGCAAAATTTGCCTTTGGTATATTACCCATAGCACCCAACAACCTGTAGAGCATGGTGTCTTAGTGTCTTAGTGGGTAACATTTCTGCCTTGTAGTGGTGGTTTTTAGTGGTGGCGTCCTTAGTTAAAATCTGACTTGGGCACTATCTGGAAGACACTCCCTGTGTCTGTGTGGGCTTCATCTGGGAACTTCTACACTCCAAAAACCTATAGGAAGTTTAATTGGCTTCTGATTAAATCGACTCTTGGGTGGGAATGTGATAGGGATTTTAGGCTCTAAGTTCCACAGGGGCAGGAAATAATATATAACCTCTGTAATACATAGAACACAATTGGTATTGGAAGTGAAGAGAGCCAGTTGTCTACTTAGAGTTGTAAACACTGTTCATTAGTTAGCCATTATTAATTGTATCTTTATACAGGTATATAATTTGTTATTTGGAAACTGATTATCCAGAAAGCTCCAAATTACGGAAAGGATATCTCACATACTGTAGATTCAATTTTATTCAAAAAATCCAATTACATTTTTTTTCTCTATAATAATGAAACAGTGCTATGTACTAGATCCAAACTAAGATATAATTAATCCGTATTAGAAGCCAACACAATCTATTTGGTTTATTTCATGTTTACAAGATTTTATGAAGATCCAAATTATGGATTGTCCGATCATCCTAAATTCCCCAGGTCCCAAGCATTCTGGATAACAGGTCCCATACCTGGGCATAGGTAATAGGGAAAATTACAGTTGGCACAAGCATACATTAAAAAATTCCTATGAATTAACTTTGTAATAAGGTGCAAATCTTTGTCAAAAAATGGCAGGCTTTGCACTATTGATGCTCTTTGTTTAAAGTGACATCAACATTTGAATGAAGAAAAAGTAACATGTTATACTCAGGGCTGTATTTATGTCGAATGCTGCCCTAGGCGTCAGACCTAAACATGCCAGCACAATGACTTCACACAATCGATGCTGGATGAAGTCATGTGACATATTTTGCAGAAGTGACATAGTGACATAGGCGGAAGGTGTCACTTTTCCATACTTCCGCGGCCCCTTACCCCTCACCCCCCCAAGCTGTGTGACTGAATTTCCTATGGAAATCCATGGTGGAGGGTGGGGAGGGTTTATTTTTTTTAACTAAAAAATAGGCCCCCCCGCCCTCAGGGGTCTATATATAAATATGGCCCTGGTTATACTTGCAATCATTTGTGCTGAGTCTTTCCATTGCAAATATATGTAAATGGAATTAAGAGTGCATTCTATTACTACACTCAATGTCAACAGCAGAAATATCAGTGCGTCCATGTTTATAATTTGTTGTTTATCTAATTTGCTGCAAGAAAGGAAACATTACAAATCACCAGGACATTGATGGAATAGTACAATTTCTTGTTCCTATTCGTGGCTTTATCCCCCCAGGGCAGAGACGAGTGCTTTGTGAGTATAATCAAGGGCAGTCAGGACATGTAGAAACAGAATCACCTGGATGAAAAAGGTTGTTTTGTACTAAAAACAAGCTGGGCACTATATAGTCAGACTATATAAATATTATGATGGTCAGGCTATATAAATCTAATTACAAGTAGACTAGTGATATTTTCTAATATTTGTGCATTCGGCAGAATGTTGTATGCAAACACAACAGCAGATAAATATCATCATGTTAGAATGACTGAAGCTGTAATCAATTATATGAGTTTGACATTGCTGGTGTTAGTTGGTTCTGTACCAGTCTGCTGCACCTGTAAGTGCTTTATCATTGGCTCACCTAAGTATTCCATTAGCTCTTTAAAGTTCTTGCTACTGTATATGCACTTGACTTTGCTTAATTATATAAGCCACCAGAAGCACTAGATGACATTCATGACGTTAAAGGTTAGCTGTTTTTGAAGAGTGATAAACAGTTTGAGGATTTCGGCTGCAAAAGACCCAAAAATAAATACAATATGCATTTCAATGATTATGTATTCACGAAGAAGTACAAAGGACATACAGTATATTGAGTAATATTTGGTAGTGTAGATACATTTAGGGTAAGGAACAGGGATGTCCAACCTTAGGCTTTCCGTGTCCCTTTGTCAAGGTGAAAAGAAAACAACAATGTTCTTGCAACAGGGAAATTAGTTGTATAAATATTGCATACATTTAGATGTTACACTTGGCTGGAGCTTAACCTATTATACGGTGCATTAATTGCCTTGAATAATAGAACATGCTGGAGAAATGCATGAAAGCTAAGACTATTCAATGGGCATCTGTAAATGTTTTCTACCGCTAGTGTGCTCAAGACAATTAAAGTTTCACTTTGAAAGGCATAGACTCAAGATCGAGTAATGTAGAACTATGTAAGTAATGCAACTGAATGTGATAAGTAGACAAACAAAGGGAAAGCGATAAATAAAAAAAAATTCAGAGACATCTTTAAAGGGCAAGAGTGTACAAAAACTGGCTATTCTGAAGGATAATGATACAAACAAATAACCACCTCCACTAGCTGACACTTCCAGTTCATATAAATGGGCTATATGTTGCCCATGACAGATGCTTGCTAATGCTGACTTCCATATTCCTAAGCAATGCCCAATTGACATTGTTAGTGCCTGTAATAGGCAGCATGGGAATGGGAAAAGCTGTCGGTGAAAAAGGATGTTTTGATTGCTTTGGGTCTTGAGAAAAATAGATTTATGTGATTACATGCTTGGAGATTTCTGATTCTTTAGCTTGGCTGCAGAGATTTCTATAAGAGAAGGACTTTCTGGGCATCTGAAGCTGTACAATAACATGGCTGGGAAGTAAGAGGTCAGTTAAGCTTGAGGGTCATCATCAGTGGCGTAACTACCAGGGGACCAGGGGGTGCAATTGGACCAGGGCCCGCACCTCCTGAGGCCCCCCCAGCAGCTCACGTGCCCCTGATTCTGGCCAGATTGGATTATTGTGGCATCTGTCTGGAAAACCGCTTACAGTGGCGGGTAAGGGGGCCTGGCTGCACTTCCCGTGCCAGGGCCCACCCCTGCTAGTTACATTACTGGTCATCATTAAAGGGGTGGTTCACCTTTGAGGTAACTTTTAGTATGTTATAGGATGTCCAATTTCTAGGAACTTTGCACTTTTTTTTTCTTCTGACCCTTTCCAGCTTTCACATGGGGGTCACTGACCACATCAAAAAAGCAAATGCTTTGTAAGGTTACACATTTCATTGTCATTGTTACTTTTTGTTACTCATCTTTACTCAGGTCATCACCTATTCATATTGCAGTCTCTGATTCAAATCAATGAATGGTTGCTAGGATAATTTGGACTCTTGTAACCAGATTGCTGAAACTGCAAACTGGAGAGTTGCTGAATAAAAAGCTTAAAGCAAAAAAACAATAAAACAATTTCAAAGTGTCTCAGAATATCAATATTTATGTCATATTAAAAGTTAATTTAAACATGAACAACCCCATTAATGTGACTGAAAACATATTAAAAAAAAGCAAACAGTCCTACTACTACTGTTATATCAAATTCATATTGGGATGCAGAAATAAATGACAAATCAGCAGTCACTACTTTGTAATGTAATGAAATAATGAATAATAAAAGTGCTGGTTTTACTAAGGGCTAAAAATTTATATTGTCTTCAAAAATTCCCCCCCATTATTGGAGCTCCCAATAGATCTGTAACCGCCCATGTCTGTGTTTCAAATGAGGGGAGGGCGTGTCCTAATGGTTCTACCAGAAATACAGTAGTAGGGGAATAGTCAATCACAGCCCCACAGTCAAACAAGCAAAGACAGACTTCAGTTCCCTATCAGGTCAGAGAATTCAGTGAGCAGGAAGTGCAACAGATGGGCATGATTAATTGGGTTTTGGCTGAATTTTTCAATAAATCAGCGCCAAACACATTACATACATACATACTGTACATTAAGCACATTCTTTCTATAGTTAGAGTAGTACAATGCACTGGCAGTTTTTACACAATATCTGTCCTTTAAAAGAATGTCATTTGCCCAGTTTATTGATAGATCTTATATAGCTTGTTTTCTAGGAGTGAGGAGGGTCAAGAAAATAAAACTGGCACCGTCCTTAATTATAGTGTAGAGTCATAGAATAAAGCTGACTGTTATCCCTGATTTACTGCTATGGTATGCTTTCACCTCAAAAAAATTTCCATAGCTGAGTAATAATACAATTGGCATTCAGGACTGAGAAGGCATGTGAAATATAGGAACAATGCTCTGTTAACAAGAAATCCACAGGATTATGAATTACTGACTATAAATAGTTATTATGTGTGAATACAATTGCATGTGGTATTTGAAGCCATTTACTCATGTCATTTAAAAAACAAAACAGTTTATACTATAGTAATGAACAATATCAGTTTTTAAGGTATAGTTTGAGCTAGGCAATACATGCAGGACACTTGCTTCAGAAGATCTGACCTTATATCAGTAACTATATGTATATAGAATCACTGGTATTCCTGGTTTTAATGTGCCTATTGGTCTGATTAATATAATTCATTGTTTGTATTTACCATTCCTTAAATGCAATCCTGCCATGAATGTTGTTGATTTATTAATAACACGGGCCAAGGAAGATGTCCTCAGCCTCTAAGAAAGCTTCAGGTTTCAGTTGAGACGATAGAAATATGGTGAATCAATCGGAAAACGATTAACATAAAGGAGGTAGCCTGGTTGATCAAGTTCTTTAGGGAAACAAGATACTCAATGCCTTTCAAACATGCAGCAGAGGACATGTGGGTAATTTATTCATTTTCTACATGCATAGTTTAACTATAAATAGGGAAACTATGAGATGCATTTTAGTATGAAGTGTTTGTCTGTAGAGGGGTTAAGGGAAGGATCTTTTTTGGGGTAGGTATAGTTTCAGTTTGCCCAGGATAACCCCTCAACCGAGCCATTCTCCATATTAAAGTTTACACAGTTGTATGTGTAGGAGAAGTCATTTCATGGTGGTATGTGGTGCTACAAATAGAGTTCATTTTTCTATTTCACCAGAACATTCTATACATGTGTTGAAGGGTTTCCAGGCACCAACAATACAAACCTTCCTTATCTGTGTGCTGGCTTGATGCACCTGGTTTAAATATTTGAATTGTGTAGCATCATGATCTCTAGAGGCAGGACATGTCTGCGAAGGTTATTCAAGACTGACAGCATAATAAATTGCATTGAGGCTGGGGAATGCTGGGGTTTGGCATAGGTGTAGACCATCCATTGTGTTTGCTTCAACAGTGACAATTACCATCTTCAACAGGATAGCACCCTGATAAGCCACCTCTGTGTATTGCTTCATGGAAGACTGGAGAAATTACTTTTAAAGATTACTTTTAAACAGGGAGCAAAATCCTTTTACATTTTATTTTTGGATAGATGCTGCATAATGCTGCCACTGTGCCCATTCAGATATAATCACATTTTCATAAACATTGCCCTTTGAACTCCATTATCAAGAGGAGAACTTGGCAGCACTTGCTGAACTTGCAAACTCCTTAATATCCAGAGAAGGTTGGCCAGCACGCCATCAGACTGCGATGCTTGCTCATTATTCTTCACCTTTCATTCTTTCAAAGTCATTTCAATCTCTCTACCGCTAGTCTTGCTGTCAAGCTCTGCACCAACTTCCCTTTTTTCACACTACATTAGGTCTATCCTAATTGATTCTACCATCGGTAGTTACTCTAGCAAGGTCATACTGCTGTCACGTGTTTCTTTACATTTTTCAATCATCTTAAGTATTTCATTTGTTTAAGATTTTGTGTATATTTTAAGGTATTCCTTGTGCTTTCAAGTGAAAAATGTGTATTCTGTGTTTTAATAGATTATAATGAGTATTCTTTAAAGTTCCCTTTACATTTAGAGAACAATGGACCCCCAACTTGGTGGGGGAATATTGCATAAAACCTCAGACTTTTGTTACAACTGGAAGTACAATTTGGGGGTTTGGACTTATGTTGCAGATCAACTAAGAGAGCTTCAGGTTAGAGATCCCTGATATTTACTGAACATTTTGAAGAGTTGCTAAACATTATAATATGCAATGGTCAAATGTCTTTGCTGCTCTACATCAAACAAATTCCTGCATTTGCCTTCAATATTGCATGTTGTCAAATCATATCTATAGTATAGTTTGTATTCAATTCTTCATCATTCTCCCTAATTACTTCTTTCTGACTAACTTCTCAGAAAGTATGTGTCCTCCATTAGACAATGCATATACCGAATATGGCTGGTCTGGGAAGGACACTCTCCTGTATGAAACTGTTCCAGAATTAGTGTTGCCATACCTGATTGTAGGATAGTGTCAAATCAACCATCTATGGGAGTGACCTAAGAACATTGATCTGCCTCTGATCTGGATGTTGCATAGAGAGGTTGATCATATAATATAGACAGATATTCTGCAGTGGCCAGATACATGTTTGAGCACCAATAATAATGTTGAATGGATTGGCCAATGATTTAGAAGATTGAACCTAAGTAAAGCAAATAGATGCACCCTAAATGCACGCCAAAATGCAACCTAATTCCTGTTTTGTTTAGTGGAGAAAAATAAGTGGTATGTTCTTACATGAATGTCATGAATGTATTTTAGCCTATCCTCCAATGATTCTGATTTAGGCATGACAGTACTTAATCATGGACCACAAAGAGGTAAGACTAACCAAGAAGTGGTTGGAATTTGGATGTGTAAAAGTATTTTTCAGTCTTACTGATTATGGTAGAGATAGAATGGGGACATATGCTGATATTAGCGAATGCAGGGAAACTATGTTTCAGTCTGGGGACTCGAACTTCTAATCTGGTGGGATTTTCTAAAATGCTTTGGTGTCTAAGGGCTACCTAGATGCCCTAAAGCTCAGCCAGCATGCCAATTTTAAGCCCAACCATGTGTTAGTACTTTGTCAATACACATATCACTACCTTTGGTTGCCCCCACAAGCTGTAAAAGACTAAATTGTACCAGGTAATCAATTTGTGTGTCCCATCATCCCCAAGTACAAGGATTCTTTTATTAATACATGAGCCATGAGAGGGGGCTATTAGCCAGAAGATGGTATCACTCTCATGTAACTTTTTCAAAAGATGAATTCTTGCTGGAAAATCATGCAGTGTGACATCACAGTAACCCTACATTACATGACACTTTGTGCAATTTAGGTTTACAATATCACTAATCTGTTCCAATTTGTATCTGTAATGAGACAGCAGGAAAATGGCAGATTTTTTTTATATTAATTACCACCGCCTGCATTACATTTGTTAAGGTGAAGAAGACAAAAATCTGAGCAGATGTGTGATTAAGTGATTCATAATCATAGATACCTAAATTCCTAATGGTCATTTAAATAACAGACGTTTTATGCCTTAGGGGGTACTGCATTAAGAAACTCCCACGTTCCGAAGCATGTGGTGATTGCTTTGTTAAATGGGAAAAAAATAGCTCAGGGAACATAGGCACCCGAAACACTCTGTGTTTATGTTGCATTATCTGTACAGAGATGATTTGATAATGGTACTGTAGGTGATGCATTAAGTTCCAATCTACAACACGAAGACCATTTTCTCTGTGAGACGACAGACATTGCCTTTTGTGTGTTGCTTCTGAGGCTGTCACAGTAATTGATGGCTAGATGCTAGAAGTAGATCCTTGTATACTTCCTTGTATAAGAGAAAGAAGAGAAGAAGCTAAAATCATACCCAATCTAGAGTTTATGGGTTTCTTCATTTTATCTTTAAATAACTTGAAAAGCAAAGTAAAAAAAAACAATAATTGTTGATATAAAATCAATTTCATTGACCAAGAGCAGATCAAATCAAATCATTGACCAAGAGCAGAATGGTTTTATAATGACCTTTCACTAGAAAACTGCAAGGTTTTGACTCTGCAAGATGCCTTTCTAAATTGCCTTGCAAATGTTATTTTTGAGTTGCTTGCAACACACGGTCAGGCTTTGTAGTTGACATTATTATTATGCAGCAGTGCTAATAATCTCTGCATAGGAAAAAGCACAATGCAGCTCTTTGAAATGGTGTTTACAGTAGAGAGACATCAAAAACAAGGTTGAAGATAATAGCTGCTTATTGCCAATGCTGGCATGGGACCTGTTATCCAGAATATTCAAAACCTGGGGTTTTCTGGATAACGAACGTTTCCATAATTTAGATCTTCATATCTTAAGTCTACTAGTAAATAATGTAAACATTAAATAAACCCAGTAGGATGGTTTTGCTCCCAGTTAGGATTAATTATATCTTAGTTTCGATCATGTACAAGCTGCTGTTTAATTATTACAGAGAAAAAATAAATTTGGATTATTTGGATAAAATGGAGTCTATAGGAAACAGCCATACTGTAATTTGGAGCTTTCTGGATAAAGAGCACAATTGTTATCAGTAGAGGTCTATACTCTTTTTGAGTTCAAGGCCTCAAAGATGGACTGCTTGACTAGTCCCCCTCCTGGTTCCTCTGAATGGGATTATAAACACAATAACTGGCGTGAAGAAGTTTGTGCATAGTCTGTGAGAGAGAGCGTTGGTAAAACTATAGGATGAGCCAGTAAGAAGTTTATGAAACACCTTGTTGACCATGTAGAATCCATGTGTTTGGCAAGGTATGGGTTAATGCTTTGGCGTTAGTCTATTATGGTAAGTACCATACAGCAACAGCAATAGTAATCATTCATTAGTTATTTTTGATCCTCTATAATTGACAAAAAAAATGACAGATCGGTTGCTATGGGTAACCATACTGTTACAATGTAATGCCTATGAACCGTCTCCCTCCTTCCATGCTCCAAGGAGAAAAATTAATTATGTGAAACTCACAACACTGGAGAATGTTGTTGAGAATAAATATTACTAACTGCACTGGCAACTGGAAAATGATGCCCTTACCAATAAAATTGAAAGCCAACTAGACCTACTATGCATTGTCTATACCAATACCACCATGACCACGTCCTAGAATTCCAAAAGGCAGCCATGTTCTGCCCAGAGTTTGGGAGTTACAGCATATTAGGGTGCTATTTCAGTGCCTTTTCAGTGATAGTAGTGAGGTATAATAATTCAGGTGTATATTACAGGACTGTCATTGCTGGTGATGTGGGGAATGGAGTTGAAATGTGGGCAATTAAAAAACACACACCCAATACAATTTATCAACCCACAATACAGTAGAAATGTATTGAGTCTAACTAATAATATGATGCTTCCTTTTATGATGTAGCTGCAGTGATGAGAAAATATTTTGCCAAGTTTTGCCATGAAAATGACGCCTATAGACACTAATGGGTGAAAAATTTTGTCACACCTCAAAAAAGTGTTGATGCCTATAGACTTCAATGCAGTTCGGCGGATTTTCACTGTTTCGTGAATTATTGGCGAAGCCAAACGGGTCAGATTCACTCATCACTATTTAGTTGCTCTTTTAATTTTAACTTCTACTATCCAATGAGTAATGCTGCGGCTAAACTACTTAATTGCAAGGTTTGCTGTGCATTCCTGCAAGTAGCTTTGTTTGACAAGCAATAATTCTTATGAGCTCCTGCGCCAGGGGAGAATGCAGTTGTTTGGTGCTTATTCTCCCCCCCCTCTCTCTCAGTGGAACAATCCTTAGGAGCATTGCTTGTGCTATTTTCCAGTCCTCTAATTGCTTGTGTCTGGAATCGACACCTGATCTACAGTCCAAGGATAAAATAAGATGGCTCAGAACCTAATATTTTCTGGAAATCACATAAATGATCATTAAAATTTGCTCTCTGCCTGCATTTGTTCATATTTATTGTTTGGAAAAAAGGACCAAAATCGTAGCCACAGAATGATCTTAATTGATATTTAATGATATTGCAGTGTCATTATATTTATGTAAATCAGCTAATACATAAAGATGCCCATCGTTTTTATTTCCACTTTAGTTCTCAATCTGAAAGGCAAATGAGATGTAAGGTTAGCATGGTTTCTGTTGTCTCTAAGCTTGGTTAAACTATAAGACAGTGTTTGGGTCCTTCCTTAAAGGGGTTGATCACCTTTAAATTAACTTTATGATGTAGAGAGAGATAGTCTGAGATAATTTGCAATTGGTTTTCTTTTGGTTATTAGTTGTTTTTTTTTTTGAGTAATTTAGCTTTTTATTCAGCAGCTCTCCAGTTTACAGTTTCAGAAATCTGCTTGCTAGGGTCCAAATTCCCTTAGCAAAAACACATTGATTTGAATATAAATAAGAGAGAGACTGAATAAAAAGATGGGTAATGAAAAGTAGAAATAACTGTAACTGTGTAGCCTTAGAGAGCATTTCTTTTTTAGATTGGGTCAGTGACCCCCATTTGAAAGCTGGAAAGAGTTAAAAGCAGAAGGCAAATGATTAAAAAAACTATACAAAAATAAATAATGAAGGCCAATTGAAAAGTTTCTTAGAATTAACCATTATATAACATACTAAAATTTAACTTAAATGTGAACAACCTTTTCAACATGCAAGAGTTTTTAACATGCTCCTCCTTTTTTTGTCCTTTTATCCAACATTAAACTTAGGAAAAGCTTAGGAAAAACACCCTGTTCTTATGAATATGCCTCAATTTATTGAGGATTTTATAATCGATCCCTAAAGTGTTATATGCTTTGAAAGCAGTATGCCTTACAAAATCAATTACTAGCCTGTAAATCAAAATGGATGGAGACAAAAGCTGATCTAAGATTAGAGGCAGCTAAAAAAAAGCTGAAATATATTGATGAAAAGAAGAAATCTGCGACATGCTTAGGTAATAGTATCCAGAAATAGCAATAACAGAACATACATTTTCACACAACAGATTTCATTACTAGTTATTTTTTAATATCCACAGTACTTCCATGTGGAAGACAGGATATACTGTTCTGCATATCACAAATTAGATTAGGCTATTGATGGCATTGTATATCCTATTTGGAAAGGATTGCCCTCATTTGGAGAAGATGGTCTTCAAGATAATAAATTATTCAACAGATTTCCTTCTGTTTGGTTAGATGGTGAAAATTATGGAAAACTATAAAGCTCTAGATGGGGCACTTAAATGGCTTTTAAATGTTACAGAAGAATTGGTCCTGTTGTAGGGGAATACTTGTGCAATTTCCCTGCCACTTAGAGTACCCTTGTGGACCCTTTAAAAAAGGATCCAATGATCAGTCATTTTTGGAAGATGCTCAATGGTGGGAAAACACTTTGAGATCTCATTGGTGGAGAGGTTGCAAGGCAGAGGGCTTGATTTAGCCATGGGGCTAATGATAAAATCATATACTGGTGTATACGGAGGACAGTAAGACAAGGATTGCATCAACACTCCTTGTCCAATCCAGTTATTTTTCAAACCTGCCTTGATATCTGGATGATTTTGGCCAGATTTTGATCAGGCTGGTCCATCAGCTGCTGACACAGCCTGGAGGAAGAAGTTCTGCTGAATGCAATATTTTATTTGTTATTTATTTCCAAAATTGCATTTTTCAGAGCTTACAGTGTTGAGATTAATTATTTGAAAAACAAAAATTTAATGAAAAAATGTGGCAACTAAAACATGGGAAGCTTCTATAAAATTCATTTTTGGTTCATCAACAACAAAGCAAATTCCAGTGATGTCTCAGACACATATTGCCCTACTTATTTCCCATACACCACATGCATCACCAAAATTAGCTTCATCTCTAGGTGGACCAAATCCCCCACCTCCCCCAATTCTTTATTTCAATGTAAAATATTTATTTGATTTCTTCTTCTTGCATTTAATTTAGACTGTTCTGTGATAAAGCATTGAGGTCATTTGATCCTGTTCAGTGAACCATATTGCTTCAATGGCACCGTGACAATTTTTTGGACACATTAAAAAATGAAGATAAAAATGAATGCAGCATTCCAACAGTGTCACTTTCCTTTACTGAGTAATACACTGGAACATGTCACAAATATGGCTTAACTTAGACATGGATGCAGGCTTGCTCCTGAGAGCTTGCAATCTATAGATGTTGGGATTGACGTGCAGTGCCAGTTCAATATTCTTTATTATTTTCTCACCCAAGCCTGTTGTTTCTGGAATGAAAACATGACAATTAATGACCTGAGCATTCCAGGAGATGTTCTGATGATCCCTTCAAGTGAGCAGAAATGATTTTATCTCACCCACTGCACAAGCAGCAAAAGAGAACATTGGAAAATGGAAAATACTACTGCTTTATAGAAATTGTGACTTTAAAAAAAATCTCATTATATATCCTTTTCTTTCCTTTCCATTTGTTGTTTAACAGATTGGATGCTAATATAAGATTCATCTAAATTATTAATTGGAAATAGTCCTATCTCTAGGTCTGGATGGGAGTGTGGTTATTTATTGAACAATTTAACAGGTTAGATATATGTTATGTCAATTGAATTAGCACCTTTAATTCCTACTTGGTGATCCATTATTAGATATTGGAGAATGATGGAGATTAAGCTTTCACAACTTAAATCCAAACTACTACTAACTGACTACTTGCAATAATATGATGAAGAAATTATATCCAAACCTAAGTGTGGCATAGGCTATATAGATGTATACTGTATTTAAGCATAAGAGCTGCACCAATGGAGTAACTCGTCAAATTGCATAGGTGGCTCAGGTGGATATGGTGTCTTGCAGTAGTAAATTATTCATATTAGTTCATACACCCGTAGAGCAATTAAAGTCACACCTCAACACACTATGGGCAGATGTTCAGTAGCTTACCTGCGTGTTTGTAGAGTGTAGGATGAAAGCCATACAAAGGTTTAATTGGACCTGATGGACCCAGAACATCAGCACCACACAGCAGAAAACCATGTCCTACTGTTGAGGGACATTTCTTGAGGACCAAATCAGAAGAACAGTATCAACCAAGCAGGCTTGCTATCTTTGGGCATCTGCTATTGCTTTCTTTCTGGTTTATAGAAAAGTATCTAGTAATAACAGATTTCATATTTCCTTTTATTTGCTTTTTATTACACAGAATAGTGTATAGCTTCTTGTATTATAGGGCATAGCTTATTGCATGTATGGAACATTCCTGCTTTGCAATCCTGCCTTTAGCAGCCATACACTTTAATTTTCAGTGGCATAAAGAACACTCAAAGTGGTTTTATATATATATATATATATATGGTTGCTGTCTTTAGACAAGTGCTGATAATGTGACCTTATTGTTTATTTTAGTTTCGCAGGACAAAGGATGATAAAAGTAGGGCAGATCCATTTCTTTTCGGTATTATGAGAATTTCTAATTTCATTTCATGACACAATTGGTGTCTGGTGTATTGTATAATTAAGTGAAGATAACTGACAAAATTGGGAGAAAGTAGTAAGCACATTATGGGATGAAGAGAGAAATCTATTTTAGTAGCTAATTATTTTACTGTTTGATGAAGGTCATAATGTTTTAAATCTGCATTTTCCCCAGTATTACGTCACAGTTTACTTGTTTAACCTTTTTAACCACAGAGGCAAAGCTGAGAGTGGGTTAAAGAACTTGAAGCAGTTGTCTTACATGTTTAATAAACAGATTCTTCTGATTATTTTTATTATTATTATTATTATTATTATTATTAAGAAGAAGGAGCAGAAGAGGAAGATTATACAACCTGAATTAAAGAATATCCAGCCTACAGAATTCTCTCCTCTTCTCTTATCCTCTGTTATTGAACCTGGTGTGAAAACTTTATTTAACATTCTTGTTAAGAAGTATTCTAACATAGATGCACAGTTGTCCTTCATCACAGCTTTAGGGGTGATTTATCAAAGTTTGAATTAAAAGTTTTGCCGCAATTCAAATGTATTTTCAACAAAATCTCACAAATTCAAATTCAATTCAATTTTTTTTTATAAATAAGCAAACATTCAAGTTTTTTAAATTGTGAGTTTATTTGAGGTAAAAAAAAACCTCTAGAACCTTACAAATGTGATTTTTTGATAAATAAGTCCATTAGTGTAGGTAATCCCATATATCCCTTGTTTGCACTATGTATTTATTTTATATGTACATCTTATATTAATTTGCAAATATTTGCAAAAGGTTTAAAATGTCTAATAAGTCTACCATTTCTTTGTTTTTCTCAGAATACCAATTAACATACCAACAAAGGGCATAAAAAATTTACATTACAAATATTAATAATGTAGGCATATGTTCATATATTAATTTTACATTAGTGCAGCTTCACACCTCTGTACAGGCTTAATTAGTTCCGGTAATCTGTCATTACAGTATTGGTAAATGTATATTGGTGTGTGGATTCCAGACACATTTCCCCACGCACTTGTATATTTATAAGCAGCAGAACTTTTTAAAAAAGAACACAGGAATTAGCATTCCTAATTCATAGGGTTCTGTCAAACAAAGGTTAAAGGTGAAAGTAAATATGCAAAACATTGACATTTCACCTACAGTGGCAGTTTAGCAAAGTTTGATTTCAACATAAGAAAAAGTTGTTTTCTCAACCTTAGTCAGTATTTTGTATTGCTAATTATACCACTTGGAGCCCAAAAGCTGGTTTTGGATGCTCCAACAGGAACTGAAACTATAGACTACACAAGAGCTGTGACACATGACCAACTGGAAGCAGATGCATGAAATGATAGGTTCATATGCAGATGTTGGTGTTCACATGGAAAGAGAACCAGAAGGGTGGGGATCTTCAGTTGTGACTGATTTGTGCTTTTTAGGATGGATGGAAGACTAGTCTAATAACGCCAAAGCCAGATGACTAAATCACTGACACTGACAGAGAGTTGTCACCAGACAACTAGATAGAACTCACACGTATACCTTGAATATAAATGTGTCAACAGGAAATCTGAGCTTTTGTTTTTTTTAATCTGAGCTAGAACCTGCTGGCATCCTAAGAAGCAAAAAAAAAAACAGTCCTAGATGGGAACACTCCTATAGGAGATTCCCACCATGCTTCCTTCTATGCAAAATTTCCTTCCATCTACCTTTAGGCAGCTTTCAGTTGAGTCTCCTTCAACGTGAACATCAGCAGATGCACACTAGGGATGGCACGAACCGCGGCAAAAATGTTCGCGAACATGCGACAAAACGCGCGAACGGTTCGCGACTGTCGCGAACCCCATAGACTTCAATGGGAAGGCGAACTTTAAA
>CM044439.1:4822633-4844073 GCA_024363595.1 Xenopus borealis
GAACAGCGGATGTTCGCGCGAACAAGTTCGCGCGCGAACAGTTCGCGCCATCCCTAATGCACACAACCCTTTTATTTCATCCATATGCTCCCAGCATATTTCTGAATGAAATCCATCCTGTTTAAAAGAATAAAGAAAAGGTAAGTGGATTTGGATTAATGAAAGAGTACTAATGCTGATGTTTCTGCTGATGAGAGTGCCCTAATTCTTATAAATGGACATATTTATCCAGCACAAATACAGTATGTGCTTAACGTTCAGTTGCCTGTTGGTTTGTTAGTAGTGATGCAGTTGAATGTACAGAAGGTATATATATTTAGATTCAGCCAGGATTCAGCCTTTTTCAGCAGGATTCAGATCTGGCCGAATCCCTCTGCCAATGCGAACTGAACCTGAATTTGCATATGCAAATTAGGAGTGGGGAGGGAAATCACATATGCTGTGACACAATATTCTGTGCTAAGTGGGATAAATGGGATAGATGAGTTAAATTATTCTGTGTCAAATGACAAATCCAAAGTGGCTTCATCTGTATTATGTACGCAAAATGTAAACATTAGGATTGCTCTATCTGGAACTATAAAGCACATACTTAATTTCTGCCACTTTTAATACTGTTTAATACTGATCCCTAGGAATATTCTGTAAATAATGCTTTGTACCTGATTCCTACATATTCATTCTTTACTTGTAAATATTAATAGGGTCATTAAAAAAAATAAAGGCAACACACTGCAGAAAAATGTGCTTTTAGTAGAGGTACAGTCGAAAACCCATATCAATCTTCACTATAGTCTGATGAGCAACTTAAAGTCAGACTGGTAGCAACATTGTTATTACCGTTGACCCTTAGAGACATTAGTGAGGGAGTGCTTTCAGTCCCAAACATTTCGGACTCCCGACAAACCTAATTGGCTCCCTGCAGCTGTGCCTTTTGTTACTGGAGGTAAAGTAGTCCTTTTCTGCAAATTGCCAGTAAGTGCAAGTGTGCTATCATGTATCTTTCTATTTTCAACCAAGTTCTTTCCAATATATATATATATATATATACAGGACTGATGTATGGATGCATCAGCCCCTTGGCAGGGTGCATCAGCTTATGCATACTTTGTACAAACCTTGTCACTAAAAGTTCCCTTTAATCCAATTGTTCCTTAAAGTTGTATAATGAGAGTGCTGGGATAATTTGTTTAGTTCAGTATATGATATACGCTACACACCCATGCACCAGACTGATTTTTATTGCAACACATGGATAAGCTGCATTTTTTATTTATATAGTGAATAAAGTACCCCCTCTTGTAAATTAAAGGATATTATAAGTTACCGAGGAGTTTCATGACCATATAAAAACACGAGGCTGAAGGCCGAGGGTTTTTATACAGTTAATAGAACTCCAAGGTAACTTCTAATATCCTCATATTTTGCAACTGGGGGTACTTTATTTATTCTAATACACAGGTTTCAGTGAGTCATGTGACAGAAATGACATCAGAATTCACCATTTATAAATAGTGATGGGCGAATCTAGCTAGTTTTGCTTCTCAGAAAAATTAGCGAATTTCCAGCGAAATTCACGAATTGGCGAAAAAATTCACGAAACGAGTCGCGGCACGTTTTTGACGCGTCGCGTCGTTTTCGACTCGCATCGCGACGTTTTCGTTGTGTCGCGTTAAAAGCGTCGCGTGACTCGTTTTTGTCGAAATTACAGGAATTCGCCGCGAATTCGCCCCTGGCGAATAAATTCGCCCATCACTATTTATAAGGATATAATTTACAAGATATTTACGGCTTTTGTGTAATATATATATATATATATATATATATATGTATATATATTCAAAGACCCACACTCCTTATCTGTGATGAATTAGACTTTATCGTGCATATCATACATAGGATGTGTGATATTCAAAATAAAGTCTAATTGATCAGAGCTAAGGAGTGCAAGTCTTATATATTTATACATGAAGCCGTTTTGACCCTGCACCCGACAATTCAATATATATACTTTTGCTTCAACCTGCTATTAGCATCTTTAGCATGTTTCTGGAATGCAAATTTGGTACGGGTAGTCAAGTGTAATAAACGTGAATAAATAAAGTCGTTCTACACAGAAAAGTCTTGCATATATCGCAGGGCAAATTTTTGGATGGTATCTCACAGTCACACGTTCCAAAATACTGGATCTGAAAGGCAAAAAGCAGGAGTTCAGCAAATCATCCAATTGGACATTCTCTGTGAAATTCTTTATATCTGGTCTTTTCTGAATAGCCCAGGAGATATGGACACTGTAGGCTGAAAACATTATTTCTTAGCTGTTTGTTGCTTACTTGGCCAGTTGCCTGCACTTTGGGGTTGGTAAAATATCACTTGGGACAGTTATACAGTAGGTAAGGGTAAAAAGGACATTTGCCTTGGGTCTTCTGTGGTCTTTTGGGGGCAAAGTATACAGTATATACAGTAAAAGTACAAAGGACATATATTCTTTAATATTTGCTTGATATTTTAGGTGAAATCCAACCTGACTGCAACTCAAATAATTACATTAGACTGACGAGGAATACTGGCACCTGTGTATTGCCATGTTATTCTTCATTATAACTTTTTTCACCTTGAATATGCGTCCATGATAATAGTCCATATAAATAGGTTTTTTGCACAGAGAAATATCCAGTTCTTTAGCTCTATGACTATGTTCAATATGGAATAAAGCATTATTATATGTATTGAGCTGTACAGACATATTGTAGCTGCTGACTAAACAAAAAGATCAATAATACAATATTTTTTTTACCATTTCCCTCACATAAAAATCTGAGATTTTATTACAATTCCATACATTGCCTAGGCTTAAAGCTTGAGACTAGATTTTATATTTGTGTTTGTACATGCATTTTTAATGCCTGCAATGTTTGTAAGACACTGTATGATTACAGCAAAGGGACTATAACTCAGTAATATACAAGTAAGCAGTAGTAATGCACATGAAGGTAGAATAAAATGTCAATTTATAAAAGTGTCTACACTCTTGTCCTGTATTGAATCTTTTTATAACACACATTTAATCTGGACACCTTCAAAAGAAAACATTTTGTTTAATTTCCCCATATATTTGGCATCTTTCAACAGTTAGTGATAAATTTATCAAAGGTCGAGGTGAATTTTCTAATTTAAAAAATTAAAATTTTAAGCTATTTTTGTGTTCCTCGACTAGGGTATAGTCCAAATCTGATTTGAAAATTAAAATTTAGAAATTTATCATGTACTGTCTCTTTAAAAATTTGAATACGACCATTCGCCATCTAAAACCTGCCGAATTGCTGTTTTAGCCTATGGGGGACCTCCAAGAACCTATTTGGAATCAATTGGTGGACTTTGAAAATTCAATGTTTTTTTTTGGGAAAAACTTTGAACTGAAAGTGCTACAAATTCGAAATCGATCGATTTGAATTAGATTGAAAACTGACCAATTTGATTAACAATGGACCTATTTGATTGAAAAAAAAATTGAATTAATTTCAGTCTTTTTGAATTCGAAACTTTTGCATTTCGAAATTTGAACCTTGATAAATCTGCCCCTTAAAGTAATTAGACAACTATTGTTGCAAAACAAAGGCAAGAGATCGATAAAACAGCCCTGGATTATAGAAAAGAAAGCAACATCAACCCAAAAATGACCTTTTCCTTCCTTCCTAGCTTCTTTCCATCCTTCCTTGCTCTTCCCTTTCCTTCCTTCTTTCTCCCTCTTTCCCTTCCTTTCCTTCCTTCCTCCTCTTCCCTTCCCTTCCCTTCCCTTTCCTTCCTTACTTCTTCTTTCTTTAATTTCATTCCCTTTCCTTTTTTCCTTTCTTCCTTGCCTTCCTTCTGTCTTTCATACCTGTGTCATGTATACATTTATTTATGTAAACCCATAGTTAGTGAGGGGCGAATTTATTCGCCTGGCTCGAAATCGCAGGTGAATACCCACAATTTGTCGCTGGTGAATAAATTTGTGAAACACCAGCAAAAATTGCCTGGGGAAAATTCGCTGGGGTAAAAAAACAATTAGCCACGTCAAAAACGAGATGCCCGTGTCCAAAATGAGACTCCTGCTGTGTTTCGTGAATTTTGAGCTGTTTTTCTCTCAGGAAATTTGTGAAAAATTTGTCGAAGCAAAACGCCCCAGATATGCCCAATCACAACACATAGTAAACCTCAACAATAGATGTGCACCTGCACTATCCATGGAGTAGACTTTATGGGTCTATGGATCATCCTGATGAACACCAATTACTACAGTGGAAAAAGTGTCCATCAGGTTCCATGGTACTGATGCTCAAACTTTTAAATAAAGAAAACTCTGCGCTGAGTCAGGTAGTTACAAGCAGCACCAGTAAGAATGTGGACCCACTAGCCTTAGGTATGAGGCAGATTCAGTGCGCTATAAGGTAGCCAAAATCCTCTATACTGTATCTGAGGAAAAACGCTATATAGTGTGTTAACTTTACAATGAATCTGGATCAAGCTACTTTGTTTGAAAGTCTGGTGTAAGAGACAAGGGCCATCAAGTTAGGTTGAACACCACAATTTGAAGTGGAAAAGCAATATATAATTGTTTCGATAATAGGTTGAACAACAGAACAAGTTGTTTCTGGAGTCTGACCTTGTGTTTAGAGCTTCATTACCTTTAGCAATTAATTTGTTCATTGTTGCCAATTAAATTCTCCTATGAAATTCAAGGTGAAAGGGAATTAATATGAAACAAGAGTTTAGATTGAATTTTGAATGTTTTTATATTTTTTCTTGTTTTTGGTCTCGTCGTCTGATCATTTACATGCTTAATGAACTCAAACAATAATGATGAATATCAATGTTAATAAGATGTATTCAAGTTAGTTGCCTTCAACCACTGCAGAATATTTCACACAGACCAAGAGCCTTTACAAGTTAAAAGCATAATGTCATCCCTTTCTGGAAAAAAGCCTAGGCCTGCATTTTCAGCTTTGTATTGTATTGTACAACTAACATCTGAAACCAGGTCATGCATTGATCCCTGCAGCTGTACACCTTGAATGCCAAGTGCTGCTGCAACATAGCAAAATATGCAGCAGTAGAACAAATCATCTATTACTATTACAATGGAACTGTCTTGCATATTCTGCTAATTCAATAGCTGTTGCGAATGATGGGGTGTGTTTAGTCAGGGTAACACTTCTTAAGATTCACAACTGCTTTACTGAGGCTTTAGCTAAATTATAAAATAAACAGATTTTATAAGGGAACATCACACAAATGTATACATTTTCTATTTTGAATTTCTTAGATATTTTATCACATAAAACATCTACAAAAACAAATTTAATTTTCTTTCTTGATTTCAATCTTATTTATCAAGAACGAACCAAAACTGGACCTACCAGATCATGTTAACAAATTCAAGCTAACATGTCAAAATGACTTACAGTATATAGGTTGGATTTAGCTGGCATATTGTTTCATTTGAATTTGGAAAATTTAAATTTAAAAACATTTTGAGACTGTATACTATTGGCATGGATTTCTTGAATTGAAGGAAATAATTGTAATCTTAAATTTTATTAAATAGACCCTATATAGATGTGATTATTGGAGTGAAGGCGGAGATGTCAGGTGCCTGGATGCTGACAAAAAACACAGACAAATAACATTTTCAACTAGCTTTAATTAAAGATAATATTAATGAAATGCTTGTGGATCTTATTTATATTCACTTCAGGTTAATTGGCAGTAGGACATGCCATTTCCACTTAGTAGGTTCAATCAAAGGCCCATAATCTTAATGCTTATTACAAAACTCATGACAATGTGAATGGCCTCATGCCTCTTACAGTATTTCATTATTTACTTATTCAGCGCAGTAGTCTGCAACAACTAGTCACATCAATATATTTCCTCATGCTGTGTCTTCAGTACATTAGATACAGATGAAGCCAATTTGGATCGTGTTTTCTGACACAGAATAACTAAACCCAGATATCCCACTTACCCCATTTAACACAGACAATTGTGTCACAGCATATCATCTAATTAAAGTGTTCATCATTGTGAACAATGGTGCTTTGGTATGCTAATGAAAAGGTTAAATGCATTAAATAAGTTAAGATGACTTTAGATAACATAGTTTTTTCAATTAATCCCAAGTCATGAGGCATTTAACACACAAATCTAAGTGGCTTCATCTATAGGACAGCAGTAAGAGTATCAAGTGAAATTGGCATAGCTCTTTGTTTCTATTGTGGACAGTGGGTAGTATTTGTGTCACTGTTATCTTCTAAATGAATTTAAACTCATCTTCTTTATTTTCCCTTTTTGAAGTAGATAATATATACATTGAATGACCCAGTGCATAGGTGGTATTTAAAAAAAAATGTGAGAAAAGAGAAATAATTGCCTGCTGCATGTTTCTCAGACCCAAAACTTGAAAGACCTGCAATGATTCCTTTCATTATCCCCTCGCATATTGTTTGAAATGTAACTAGTGTGTTTATTGCATTTTTTCTCTTATTCCCTATGGCAGTTTGTTAATAATACAACACAACAAGATCTAATGCAGAAAACTTGTAAGCCCTCAGGATCCACAAAGAAGTGATGACTTGGCCAACACAAACACACATAATCTCATTCATTAATTATTGAATAGGATTAAGACTTGGTAGGATTTAGTTGAAGCTTCACCAAAGGGTCAAGGCTATACTTGCAGATAATCATTCTTCCTAATGTATTTTCCAGAAAGAAACCTATATGTCCCCACTTTATTATCATTAGTGCTCATGGTATCATAGCCACATTTCTTATTCCTGAGCTAATCTAATTCATCTTCTTTCTATTTGAATTGATGAAAATGTGTTATTATGCTTAATGTTACTCCTGGTTGATTATGGTTCAGAGAGTAAAATGGCTTCCTCCTTAAATGCCTGTATGTACCTAACCAAGAAGTCAAGTACCTCTAAGTAGAGGCAGCATCTAAAACTACTTTAGGTTAATAAAGTCAATCAAACCATCCTTAGAGAGCTACTGTTTGTGTGAACCTTACACAAACCCACTGAGCTGGAAATTAGATTTACATTGAATGGATTGCATAGTTTCTGGATTCAAGCATAAGTTTTATTTTAACCTAGTAGAGAAAAGAATCTAAAATCTCCATAGTATATTATGGCGGTATTCTATATGAATGTACTTCTAGCATCTATCAATATTTACACATAATCTGTAGACTAAATGCAAAGGCCTTGAGCAATTCAATTTTTCTCCCTCATTTAATTCAGTTTTTTGGGTTGTTAACCCTGAATTCATGGTTTTCAGAGTTTTTTCTATTAGAGTTTTTTCTTAAATCGGAAAATATTTTAGTTGTGAGTATAAAAACCTGAAAAAGCTCTAAAATTCAACCTTTGATGAATAACCCCCTAAGTGGCCGATTTATGAAAGTTCATGAAACATTTGTTTCTCTGAATCATACTTTTTAGCTGAAACAAACACATTTTTTGCATAATTACTTAATTTATGATTTTTTCGTAATTTATCAAGTGTAAAAAAACTATAACATCTATGAATACAGAAGTAAGACAAGTAAAAGATGTTGAGGTCAAGTACAAGTCAGTGGAAGTTTCCTTTCTTTTCTTGTGAAAATCAACTTTCATTCTTTCAAAATGCTCATTGTTATACAAATGTTTAATTCATCATGAAAATCTTTTACTAAATTACATGACATTCCTGATTTTAGATAAATAGAGTTTAAAGGAAACTTTACCTCCAAAATGAATATTTAAGCAACAGTTCGCTTATATCATATTAAGTGGCATATTAAAGAATCTTGCCAAATTGAAATATCATTTTAAGTAACTATTGCCCTTTTACATCTCTTGCCTTTCACCATTTTGTGCTGGTCTGTATACTGTCTCAGACATCACCGGACCAGAAATACTCCAACTCTAACTGCAAAAGACAGAACTCTGTTAATTGCCTCAAGTGACCTAACATGTACTGTATGCTTTGTTTGTGTGCACTGTAAATCCTATAATCCCAGGGGGCATCCCTTATTTTCTAAAATGGTAATTTTCTATTTAGGATTACCCAATGGCACACACTACTAAAAAATAGATTATTATGAAAATGGTTTATTTACATGAAGCAGGGTTTTACATATGAGTTGTTTTGTGCAATATCTTTTTATAGAGACCAACATTGTTTGGTGGGTATAGTTTTCCTTAATTTGTGATTCAAAAAGCTCTAATACCACTAAAATTTGACCTTTAGTTAATGGTTTTCCAATTTTGGGAAATGGTATTACTAGTCACCTCTGATAGACCCTATTATAATGTAAGATACCAAGGTTTTCTAAATTGTTTATTCAAAAATATAAATGTACTGAAATGTCTTTCTCAGCTTGGGAGATGTTTTTAGCTGTGACTATCCTGACAAGTTTTATTATCTAACGGAATGAATGCAAAAATATCTCAACAACAAGCTCAGATGGGACAGGAGAATGAAACAACCAGCTTAAACAACATCAATCCCTTTTGTAATAATGCACCACATACAATAATATCCATAAAATGTTCCTTACTGCCTCTGTAAAGTAATATTGCATCGAATCTAACAGCGCTATATGATATGTCATTGCCTAATTGTTTTCGTTTTGATGGTTACTGATATATGATTTGCTTTAGTGGCTAGAAATAAAACATTTTCATAGGCATGCATATGATGCTTATGAGCTTTAAGGTTTATTATTTGTGTTTTGAGCAATAACTTTAACGACCACTCACTTACATAATGTCTTCTACCATCTTGGTAAATCACCATCAAAGTGCAGATAAATTATTAAAAATGCCAATATCCAATTTACCATCAAATGTTGTCTCAAATTAGTTCCTGCAGACAACTTTAATTCTACCCCATATATCTTAATGAATTACATTACACACGTCACACACTTGACTGTGATTTTTTTTTCCATTATAGATAAAGTAAATTTAGGCAGCAGAACAGATTAATGACGACATAATCAACATGGAAGTGTGTTTTTCATCTTGGGCAGGTCAGCTTGCATTCATGGTTTGTGATATTACTCTGGATATATCTTATATCTATCTCTTGCACACAATTTACAATACTAATATACAAAAAAGATTTTAAATGCCCATACATTTTTTTTTTTTTTTAATAAATACATGGCACTCAGTTATGAGACCTGTAGCCTTTTAATATTAATTCAAAGTAAAAATTAATGAATGTAGACTGGACATGCTTTGGTTGATATCAGCTATTTAATCAGCCACCAATAGCTTATTTGTCCATATATAGCAGACAACACTGGTCTCAAGGTTGCTGAAAGTTGGGAAATCCAGTAAAGCTACCAATGAATTGGTCGGTCAGCTTATATCTTTCTGTTCATAGAGCAGTTTATACTGCATGTCAGAATTCACAGTTTATTGCTTAACTCACTGGAGGAATTCTCCATTGACAGTTGAACACTGCCATCTGTGAAGACCCAATGGAGCAGTTAAGCAGACATCAATGTGTTGCCAAGAATTATACCAGCTTCTGCTATTTACCTATAAATAAGACATTGTTTCTGGAACATAACAATGTCTTTATTCCTTCTTGATTTTATAAATCAAGAAGAACATCTGGACATGTGGAGGCCTACTTATCAAAGGTGAGATTGTAATGGTTTTTAAGGTTTTTGAAACCACAATACACAAACTAAGAATGTCATGACATTAAAAGACCTAAAAAAAAAAGTATGGAAAATTACATAAAGCTATTAACTAAAAAAAAAGAATACCTCAAAAACCTTGCAATTTTCAAGTTTTTTGGACAGTTCCTAGCGAAAAAATCCAAAAACTTCTAAAAGTCCAATTAGATTTAAAACGATCGAATAGGATCAGCGCAGCTTCCATTGACTTCTATAAGGCCTTGATAACTTTTACATGGCAAATTTTTGCATTAGTATTTTTTTGTGGTTTTTATACTTAATAAATCTAAATTTTTTGAGCTTTTAAAGAAAATAGGGAAACCACATTTTTAGAGTAACCTGGTCCACCAAAACTTATTTCAAAGACCTAAACATATCCTGATTCAACCCAAGCCAAACTCATTAGAACAAACCCCCTCCATTTTTGAGGTCCATAATTTCAAATACAATGTGAATATTTTAGGTATACAACTAAAGCCCCAAGTAACATTTTAGTCAGTGTTTTTGTTTTTCAATATACTGGTCCTATAACAAGAATAACAGACACAGTGAGATAAATGAATTTCAAGGTCACAAGAAGAGGACATGGGAATTCAACCATAGCTTTAAAATACTGTGTTCACTGACATAAAATCACTGCTTCTTATCTTATAACCATAAATATGCAGACACAACAAGTCAATTCTCCCATCCTAAGTATACAGCTCATTAAAGGGAATGTGCTTATCTCTAAAAGTCTCTGTCTGAAGAGTGTCAATTGATAACCAAGACTCTTAATAATTGTTAAGCAGTTGCAAACCTTGCATTGCATAATGAAATATGCCAAAGCTGGTACAGCTGTTGACATCTCTAAGCTTCCTACGGTATATATCGGAAGAAATCATTCTCATCCAACACGGCATTGTGCCTGAGATATTTAGAGGGACTTGGAATATTGGATTTAGATGTCAGTGATATTGATTTCTAAATCAGACCATAAGAAGTAAAAAAAATTCTCTTAAGGGAAGGCACTTATTATTCCTTGTTCATATTACTGGAAAATGTGTTTATATTCCTAAAATAAAAAAAATGCCATATTCCAATGAATACAGAAAGGCACAGATTTCATTATTCACAGTAAAAAAAGAAAACTATGGTATTGTTGCAGAACCAATAACCCGATGATGAGATCTAAAATTGCAGTCAGAATTGTTGCTTGATGTATGAGAAATCCAGATGCCAAAAGGGAAGTCGGACAAAAAGATGAAGATAAAATCAAAGAGCTAAGGTCACATGAACATATTGACTTGTCAAGATGATCTAAGCCCCTCAATGGGTGTATTTTATTAACTCGCAAAGTGTTTTGTCCAGCAAAATCATCTCTTTCTGCTTTTCAATCTGCCAGTAGAATGCAGTTACTTCAAAATAAATAATAGGGTAACAACTAACTCTGACTCCATTTGTTTCTAGCATCTCTTTCACTGAAGTTGTGAACTGGCAAACAATATTATTTGGCCTTAAGGAGAAACCATTTCTTATATCTCTTCATTCTGCCCTTGAAAGTGAAATGGCTAATGCCTGATTTCTTGCATTATCGACTACAAATGTTTCTAATGGAATAGGTAAATGATAAACAGATGCCCTGTAGATGTGTTTTATATGTATTAAAATGTATAGGTACATACAACATTCATAGGTTTGACTGTAATTTTCCATGCATTTACTGCAATCATATTTCAACTCCAGCCTTTTCTAAAACAATGTGGACTTTCTTCAGCCTGATTAAATCAGCATGATTCCTATCACCATGCAGCAGCAACATTCACAAGTGCTTGCTGCAACATGTCCTAAATATGGCCCTTCTTTCTCTTTCTCGAATTCTTCATTAACCCTTCTTTTGTCAGGTTGCAAGTGTGTTTTTTTAATGGAATATATAGAAAACAAATCATAACAGGTTGCACATTTTTCTGATCTATTTTTAATGAGTTAATCTCATACCAGATAATATAAGATACAAACTTTCATTTGCCTCTACTTACTATTCCTTTGAGAATACAAAACATTTTTCCTTTCAAAAGGTCTGATGTCATTTATCATAATTTATTTATTTATATTGAACCAAACAGTTACTCAGTGCTTTACATTAGATAACAAACAGGGAACAAACAGTAAATAACAAAAAATGTTTACAGAGTATGTTAGGATTAGAGGGCCCTACTTGTAAGAGTTTGAAACTGAAGGGTTAGGGTACAATTGAGATATAGGCATTTTAGAAACAAACAAGTAATATATTATACCTTTATGACTGATAGTGATGGGCGACTAGGTGAATTTGCGGCAAATTTACGACATTCGGCGATGGCGACAGTTTCGGCGAAACGCTCACGAACATTTGACGCGTGTTTTGTTTCGTCCCGCGTCTCGTTTCATCGCACGTCGAGTTCGTCGCTTCACTTCAAAACAGCACAATCTGTGCAGTGAAAAATATTTTTAAAAATAAATGAATGTATATTAAAATATGCCTTTTTAATATTTCACTATTTTAAATAATAATCACAGATGTTTTTAAGAAGCTGGCAAAATGGGAGGCCTTTTTTTCTTTTGAAAAGATAAGAGTCCAGTAACAATGCAGGGCATGTGTGTAACTAAGTCAAACACGCGTGTAAATTGCTCTTCTCATTGACTCCAATGCTATTCAGCACATTCTCACACAAAGCAAAAGATGCCATTTTTTTTAAAAAACTTTTTCACATTTCCATACCTCCCAACATTATGGAAGTAAAAAGAGGGAAAGAAATGTTTTTTTTCCATACGTAGCACTGCAACATTTTCTCCTTATCTAAACTGTTACAAATACAATCAATTACTTATTTTATTATATCAAAATTGTTAAAAAGCATCTTTTTTGCACCTGTTAGCTGTTCTTCTAGGCTCTCTGCCAAAAGCCAATTAAGTTGGAAACTTCTTTCTTTTTCTGGCTATTTCATGCAGAGAAAAGAGGGACTTTCCAATACAAATGAAATGAGGGACTGCAGGTTGTGCTGTCAAAAGAGGGAATGTCCTTCCAAAAAAAGGGACAGTTGGGGCTATGCATTTCACCTGGCAGTTTTATTACACTGCAATGTGCGTCAAAACTATTCTGACGCACGTCAACTTGGACGCGCGCGACAAAACAGCGCGACTCATTTCGGGAATTTTTCGCTGTTTCACAAATTTCGCTAATTTTTCGGCGAAGCAAAACGCCACAGATTCGCCCATCATAATGACTGATTAATTAAGATATATTTAATAAGTTTCCATAAACAGGCCATTTTTAGTTTTGAAAGTTTGGAGTCCAAGAAAAGTCTTGTAGAGGAGAATGGACTGAAGTGATGAGAGGAAAAGAGAGGTAATGGTCAGAAGCAAAGTTTGCATGAAAGATAGTATTTTGAGACCAGAGATGAAATATAGGGAGGGGATTCATTGTTCAGGACCTTGAATATGAGTGTTAGTATTTTGAATTTAATTTTAGAGGAAATTGGGAGCCAGTGAAGGGATATGCATCTGGGTGAAGCTGATGTTGAGCAGTGAGATAGATGAACTGATTGGACTTGTGAAAGGTGAATTGTTGGAATACCTGTGAGGAGTGGGTTGCAGTAATCAAGGCTGAAGATAATAAGAGATAAGATAAGAGTTTTGGTCGCATTCGGGCATGTTGCCCAGCACTTTTTTTTTTTTTTGCACTGTGCCTGTGTGGTCTAGTGAAAGGTGATGTTGTTAACTGTGAGTGAGATCTAAGGGACAGGGAGGATCTTGGAGGAAATATAATGAGTTTATATTTAATGAGTCTGTTTTAGTAAGATTCAGTTTCAGGTGGTGCTAAGACATCCAGGAGGAGAGGCAGTCTATAACTTGGGAAAGGAAAGAAGGAGAGAGGTCAGAGTATAAAAGTAGCAATGGGCAAATGTATGCGCCAGGCATGGATTCTTGGCAACTTTCTGGATTTCGCCAACTGCAAACGTTTCTGCGAAAATTCGCTGCAACAAAAATTTGTCTCTCGTCAAAATTGTCGCACGTCAGAATTATTCAGATGCCCATTGACCTTAATGCATTTGGACAAAAGACAAGAGTTGTGTTTGTCAGAATTGTGCATCAAAATAATTTTTACCCCCAGTGACAATCTACTAATTCTTCAATGTTTAGCAAATATTTTTGGAGCTCCGCAAATTTCTCGGAAAATCGAAACAGATTCACCCATCACTATAGATAAGTAGAGTTGGGTGTCATCAGCATAAAGGTGATACTGAAGTCCAAACAACTGAATAAGTTGTGGTATAGCAAAGTGATATAGAGTGAAAACAGCAGAAGGCCTAGAACAGAGCCTTGAGGAACTCTAACATTGATTTCCCTTTGATACCCAATATGGACATTGGCTTTGAGACTTTGGGGCCACATTGACAATATCCAGTGTTCTGTTCTTTGGCTAATATTGCTTACACTATCTAATTTCTTTCTAAATGAAACTTCAATAACAATAGGGTCAACACAGAGCATCAAATTAGTACATACATGCTGGAGTGGAAGCCCAATGAAGCATTCATATTGTATGTCTTGTGTGAAATAGACGCATTGAGATGAGAATCAGAGGGGGGGGGCAGCATAAAAATAGTCAATTTGCTCATGTTTTATTATGATGCATACATAAAATGTGTAATGTTCCGCACAGAATAAAATTTTCTTTGTACTTGACTGTATTTCAGTTTTCCTTTTATTCCTGCTAGTAGATGCTTAGCCTAAAAGAAATAAGCTCTCTGGGCATGAAATTAAGTTATGCCAAGAACTATGAATAAAGACCTGATATTATACAGTTTCCTCCATTTACATTCATAACAGCTAAGGTACCTGTACAGATTTATGTCAGGAATGAGAGTGCCTTGCTATTTTGGTAAACCACAAAATGCATTAAATTATAATTTCAGAATGAGCACCCATAGAGAATAATATAGAAAGAGACAGAATATTGTATTATTATTGGTGTGGGCCCCATGTGTGCCCTTTGGAGTGTTACATACATTCATTCTAATTAGAAAATAATATAATATAGCGGATGTGCCAGAAAATTATAAGCAATTGACTTCTACAGAACATAATGTATTTGAATTTGTTGCATCACCTCCTAAGAGATAGTATAACATGATTAAGACAGATACACTGCACTTCAATATTATTGTTAGGATCCTGTTACCATTGCCTGAGAACAAATATAAACTGGCTTAAAAAAAGACAATTCATTTTTTAATTTTTTATATCACTGAGCCAATTACTCTGTCTGTATTTTTTTTTTTGGGGTGTGGACGAACCTGGAGTACCCACAGGGAACCCAGGGAAGAACATACAAATTCCTGGCAGAGCTAAGCCATTACCACTAAGCCATTGTGCTGTCCTATATATAAATAGTAGTATAAGAAGTGGTCATTTAGATGAAGCCCTCAAAATATTTTTTATAGATATTGTATTGCCATATCAATCAGTCAAGAGTATTAATACTCTTCCTATATGGTATGTTTGGATCATTCAGCCATGTACTGGGTTGAACTGTGAGTATTCTCTCTCCCATTAGTATTGTTTATTTTTGTTACTTCAGTTTACTTTGGTAGGGCTTATATTTCTATTGGCATCTTGCACCATTTTCTTCAAATGTTACCTGCATTAATAATAACATTAATTCATTAATGTCTAAATGAAAAATATAAAAAATATTATTAAAAGATGCCCTGCCCAGGTCTCACTTTTCTTTTTCCATGATCCTAATATGGAGGGTCATTGCTGTTGAGTGCTTTCAGTATTGCATTGCATACTGTAGAGCAGTAGGGGTTACATTTGTAGGCAATAGCTTGAATCAACAATGCAGGTTCTTTAAACTCATTACAGAGATCTGTGGAGACAGACTTTATATTTCTATTATGTTCTGATGCACAGTACTTATTGCTGCAGATACTGAAGTGCCTAATTAATAGGTTAGAACATTCATGCAAATGGCGGCATTCATCAGAGTTGTACATTAGAAGAAATACCTGATTTCTAATTGCCGCCTTAATCTTTTGTATATTACGGCTATTGTTAAAATTAGAATGAGTATCTCAGGGACATTGCAATAATTTACCCAAGTATTTGTAATAAAACATAGCAATTAGAAACAAATATCACAGAACAGTTCAATATTTTGCCCACGTAAACATGATCAATGGAGAAATAGCCGAACGCCTCACAACCATGGTATCATGGGATTGATTGTTCCAACAGTTATCATTAAGGAGCAAATTCTGTTCTGAGATATCCACACATATTTTCAGTATTTCAAAATAAATGGACTCAAGGGGGTGCAATTAAAATAACTGTAAAGGATGGTAAAACACAGGCATTGTCTTACATGACTTAATTACCTTATGTTATAGCATCATCATTTCCATTTTTGTTGCTTCCGCATAAATTATTAAATTGGATTTTTTTTGTTAATGATCATTTGCATATTGCACAATTCTTTAGAAAATAATAAGGCTTATCCCCCACATACATCTTATCAATATATTATGGTAGAGATTTCAAACAGTGTTCTGCATGAAATTGCCACTTCCTTAACCCGTTCCCTATGCAACTATCACAAAGAACAGCGTTAAGGTGTTAAAAAGATCTCCATTTTCTTTCAAGATAACTATCTTTTGTTCTTCTCTTCCACTTATCAGCTAATGAAGGTTCGGTTAGGTGAAGAGCAGCTGTGTTAGCAGCATGTCTCTTCATTTATTGATGACATTCTCTGGAGGAAAGTGTGTCTAGAATCGGGAAGTAGAGCCAGTCAGGCTTGGAACATAGAAAACAAACTTTTGTGTGATGCTTGGAACTTTGTAAATATATGAAAATGAAGCTGTGCGTAGGACTGCTTGCAGCTTTCAGAGTGAGTTGACTCTGATCACCTCCATTTTTTTTTCTCGAGGCTTTTAATAAAAGATGAAGTCACTGATGTGTTTGAAACTAAACTCAGAGGTTGGGATGAGGATTACAAAGTCAAAACTTTAGCTTAAACAAGTAAATTAGAAGGAGGGTTGTGAGAAAATGTCACTATTTTCAGCTGTTTTCAAGTAAATAAAACATTTATTTATACTTAATGATTATGTTAGAAGTATATAATAAGTTAAAGGCTCTGTTGCCTGCTTTTTCCTTTGTTCCTTTTGTTCCTTTGTCAGTGACTTACAAAATAGGTCTGTGATTAAGTTTAAAACTTAAGTTAAAAAAAGTTCAGGTGCAATTCATGACAAAACTTGTCTTTATTGAGATGCTTTGAGTAAATACTTTTTTTAACTGAATCGTTTTTGATCTGGTGGTCTAGTCTTGTGCCAGCCTGCTAATTATGAAGTAAAAATGTGTTTCTAAAACCTCCCTTACACTGAGGTCTGGAGCCTGTGCACTTGAACCCCCCACTTATCTTGGTGAGCTCATTCCATTGAATTCTCTTCATGTTTAAAAGCAATATAGCAGGTCCATCACATATGTAGAGATCAATGTAATGCTTTTTGAGACAGGAGTCAATGTCATTATATTGTAGGATTGGTAAATGTGTCCTCATTAATTGTGTATACCATAAGGTTTGCCAACTGCAGGGGCCCATAGTTTATGGAGGGAGTAGATTTCTCCTTTCTGAGTCAATGCATGGCCCCTACCTCTGCTCTGGCTTTTGGCAGAGACTCCCTAAGTGGAAGAGGCTCACCTGTGGAGCATATCTTTAGTGCAAAGCTAGTAAGGGTCAGCTAGATCCTGTCACAGGTCTTTCCTGCCAGGTATATTTCTACCCATATAAGCAGCTCTTGGCTCCACCAATGCAATTATATCCCCATGGGCATTGTTGCGTAATCAGGGAGCCAGTGGCAGGTTATAAGGAATAAGATAGATTCCCATCAGGGTTAAATTTAAGAGATGTCCCTTAAGGAAGCAAGAGAAGCTCTGAGTGAACTGTATGATACAACTCTCTCAAGATCTATTGGAGACATTGCTCTGCTAATGGAATTTACCATGAGTATGTACTGATGGTTAGATGGTTATGAAAAGTCCAATTTATTGGAAGAGTCCTCCAAACAGTATCACTGACACGGTCTGATGAGATAAGCTTTATGACAGACTTTACTCAAATGCATACAAACTCTAAGGAGAGTATATGTTTCCTTACCAAACAAAAATCCATACTAGATACTGTAGTTGATGACATGAGATATGAGACATAGGATGAAGCAAGCAGACTTTATCTTGCTTCTTTATCTTGATCTTGATCCTCTTACCAATCAATGAATGGGAAACTATACAGAGTTAACTTATATTACAAAACCTAACATAACATGCATAGTGCCGGTATAATAAACAAAGCTAATATCTGCACATAAAAAGTGCATTGCAACTTTCCAATCTAGATACGTTGCAAATGCAGGGATGGGATGCGTTTATCGGAAAACCCTTTATCAGAATAACAGGAAGGTCATCTCCAATAGACTCCATTTTATCCAAATACTCAAAATTTTGTAAAAATTTAAAAAAATAGAACATTAGCTTGTACTTGACCCAAACTAACATCTAATGAATCCTTATTGGAAGCAAAGCAATCCTATTCTGTGTATTTAATTTTTTTTTTCTATTAGATTTAAGGTATGAAGATTAGTGATGGGCGAATTTATTCGCCAGGGGCGAATTCGCGGCGAATTCCCGCGATTCGCCGCTGGCGAATAAATTCGCGAAACTGGCAAAAAAATTTGCAGCGCAAAAACGAGTCGCGCGTCGTTTTTGACGCGATGCGCCGAAAATGACGCGACGCGGGCCGAAAATGACCCGACACGACGCGCGACTCGTTTCGCGAATCGGCGAAAAATTCGCGAATTTATCTGGAAATTCGCGAATTTTTCGGTGAATCGAAACGCGGCTGTTTCGTCCATCACTAATGAAGATCCAAATTATGGAAAGATCTGTTATCCAGAAAACCATAGGTCCCAAGCATTCTGGATAACAGTTACCATACCTGAATTCTGTGAGTTGTATGTTATTTCTAAATGTAAATGATTTCTGCTTCACATTCTAAAACAAGAGGCAGAAGTCAACTCTTTTCCAGGTCTGTTAATAAGCTGGCTTTGACTTTGTTCAGAAGTTAGAGCCAGCAGAGCAGTGATTATGTCAGACAGATGCTGCTTTCAATTGTAATAACATTAACAAATAACTTTAAAGCCATCGAAATGATGATTGAATTGATGTGTTATTTGTGTATATTTTCTTTCATTGTACAAAAAAAATAACTACAATTGCCAGGGCTGAATAGGTAGATAGATTTATAGATAGATAGATTATATATACATATATAGACAGATAAATAATGGATAGATAGATCAATAGATAGATGATATATAATTAGTGAATCATGAATTTACTGCATAACAACATGGTGAAAAATTTGTAATGGTAATAATTTTGATGCAAAATCATTTTGACGCGAGCGACAATGTCTAAATGCATTAAAGTCAATGGGCATCTGGTTGATTTTGACACATAACAATTTTATATGCAACTATTTTTGATGTGCAACAATTTATTTTTGTCATGGCGGATTCCTTGCCGGTGAATTTTGATGGGTGAATCTGTGGCGTTTCGCTTTGGCGAAAAATTCGTGAAACGCCGCCAGTGTCTCATTTTGCACACAGGTGTCCATTTGTGGACACTGACACGCATTTGCGCTGGCGTCAAAAAAAAAATGGCCATGGGTGTCAAAAAATAGTTTTTCTGATGCTGGTGTCTATTTTTTTGACACCTTCAAATTTTCGAGGGTGTTTCGCAAATTTTGACGCAGATTCACTGGCAGCAAATCTCAGGAATTCACTATGAATTTGTGCCTGGTGAATTTATTCGCCCATCGCTATAGATAATTGATAGATGATAGCTATGTAATAGATAAATGGATAGATAATAGAAAGATAATACATAGATAGACCGATAAATGTTACATAAATAGATAGAAGGCTGGCATTTAAAGTTTATTTCTCTAACTGGTCCTTTAAATAATTGCAGCAATTTAACTGCAATAAAGTCTTATTCTGATTGGACAGTGACATTATGAAATAACAGTTAAAAAAAGTATGAAACACTTAAGATTTGTAACACCTGCCCTATTTAAACAATATTTGAATATTTAGAACATTTTTATTTCAAAAGAAGTTTCCGTACTCGTCGCATGGGTGTCAGAATAATTCTGTTTAATTTTGCACCTTTAATTCTCACAGGAAAGTTACAATATTGTTGCAAAACTGTTAAAATCAATTAGATCTACTAAAATAAGTGTGGAAGAATGCTTGTAAAGATTTTGTTCATAAGAGAACTTGAATGTATTAATTGTTTTTGTGTTGACTGTATTTTTTTGAAGAAGGGGGAAGGGAGTGAAATAACTGGGGGACTTTTTGCCTATAAGTTGAATTAGAAAACATGTTATAGCATTGTCTAGGGATTCTCGTGCTTTATCAACCATTCATTCAATGCAACTGGTTTCTTCAAGCAATAGTCTACCTACATTTTAAAATACATTTTGGGCATATCTGGTCAAATATGTGTCAAATTGTCAGGAGATACATTGATATTAATTAAGGGAAAAGGAAAGTTTGTTTATTGGTTATAGAACAATAACATCATGGTGTGTTCATTCTTATATATGTGGGTCATAATTATTTTGGTTATAAGCCCTAGCATACCATATAGATACAGGACCTGTTATCCATAATGCTTGGATGCTATGCATTCTTTAGATACCAAGGAATATGATTTTCCCTTAATTCAGAGATGGATTCTGGATTAACAGGTTTCTGGATAAGGTATCCTATACCTGGACAGAAATACAATGCAACAGCCATTGAATGTGTTGGATAGAGCAATTCTCATGTGATACAACCTGGCTGTCATACAGTATGTTAAAGGGGTTGTTCACCTTTAAATTAACTGTTGGTATTATGTATTTTTATTCAACAGTTTCAGTTGGCAATTTCATCAATCCAGTTGCCTTACAGAGCATTTGTCTTTAGATGGGGTCAGTGACCCCCCCCCCCCCATTTGAAAGCTGGAAAGAGTCAGAAGAAAAAGGCAAATAATTAAAAAACTGTAAAAAATAAATAATGAAGACCAGTTGAAAAGGTGGTTAGAATTGACGATTGTATAATATGCTAAAAGTTAACTTAACAGCAAAGTACCCCTTTTAGGGTAGGAAGGACCCTTCAACAGTGGTTTCATGTTATGGAGTGTGAATTGTGGACACCAAAAGGGCTTGGGAGAATTTCAGCATGTCTAGGTTGGGCTGGGACAAATATAGGCTTGATCTAAATTGTCGTGACTATTGCTCTTCATAAGACATTTGCCATTTAGTTGTGTCCACAAACAACTAACAAGAAAAATCCTTGCTTGCTTTATTACTAATTTGTTTCTTGCCAACTCTTCTGTGAAGCAGACTTGTCAATCAACCTCCTTTCCATTCCACAATGCATAAGAATTATTTCACTTTGAAAACTTCCAGAAGAACCATGAATAATGAATGCTGTTTGTAGAGAGCAGAGGGAAGCTTTAGAAGGATTTGGCTAACGTTCAGTGTTCTGTCACTCTTCTGATTAATTTTAAGGCAACAGATTAATTAATTAAATGTGTAAGTAACATAGTAACATAGTAACATAGTAAGTTAGGCTGAAAAAAAGACTTGCGTCCA
>CM044439.1:4849141-4864557 GCA_024363595.1 Xenopus borealis
CACCACATACATGTGACAAGACACACACTGAGTGATCCCAGCAAACCCACTTGCACTCCTTTTCAAAGTAACCAACACCATTACTGCCATAGAAAGTCTGCTCCTTCATAATTTGCTTTCTATGATGCGAAATGACATTAAATTGTTTACCCTGCTTTCCAAAGCCCGAAATGTTAACCCAGATCAGAAATATTCGATGTGTGTGAAAAAAAACATGTACAGTATTGTGGCATTATTACAGAAAATAAAATTTAGAGGATTTGGAGGTTTTAATAGAATTGTTATAATGTTTTATAGAATGTGTAAAAGATGTGGATGAAAAGGGCACAATATGGTGTGAATTTCACCAGTATTGGACTGGTGAATATAAAACTCCAGGGAAGAAATGTGAGTTGTTGCAGCAAGAGTGGCTGTATTTGTGTGCTGGCTCAGGAAAAGCTGGATAATGGGTCCCTGGAGTGAATGGAGGAGAGCAGGGTGGGTCTTCCATTCCTTGCTCCATTAAGAGGCAGATACAGTATATCAAGGGTCGAATAGTCAATTCAAATCCGAATCTCCCAGTTTAAAAATTCACGCATTCAAATTTGAATCCCCCTATTTGAATGTAAATTAGAATGTAAGATTTATCATATCTCGACCATGGAAACAGTCCTAATTCAAATATTCGCCACCTAAAACCTGCTGAGTTCATGTACAAATCAATGGTGGAAAAAAAATAGCTGGAATTGTCCTTTCTTGTGATATATATTTTTTAATAGAATTCAAAATAATAAGATGAGTGGGGAATTTAAGTCTAATCTACAGTGTATTTCTGTCTATTACTCCCATTAAAATTTGTGACTGCGTTGCACAGTCTTTACTCTCCAGCTATCCGTCAGGCAAGCAATTGCCAGGAAATGCTCTGTGCATAGAGATTTATGGCTTAATTATTTCACATGATAATAAAGTGAACTCAGAGAAGACTTCCGCAGTATATTTTATCTTGAGGTGTCCTTTTGTTTATAGTCATAGATTATAGAGCCATTTGTTAAAATCAGTGTCACATTTTTGCCTTCTATCTGCCTCCTAGATGAACGATAGAAAGTGAATACCAGTTAGCAGAAATGCAAGTTCGTTTGGTTAGCTAATTTCTATTTTATGCAAATAAACTGGAAAGTTCTGGCCTATCATAAATAACAAAAACTCAGAAGAAGGAAGGTTCAGAATTTGCGACCGCAATGATCATGCATTAGAGTGCACAATTAAAAATATTATTCAGTAATTCTGGGTGATGAATCCAGCCTCTTTCATACAGGTATGGGGCCTGTTATTCAGAATGCACAGGACCTGGTCTTTCTGAATTATGAACCTTTAAATAATTTATTGTAATATTTAGTACAGATATGGGATCTTTATTCTGGAAACCAATTATCCAGAAAGCTCTGCATTATGGAAAGGCCATCTCACAAGACTCTTAATTTTTAAAAATGATGTCCTTCTTCTCTATAATAATAAAACAGTGGCTTGTATTTGGTCCCAACTAAGATATAATCAATCTTTATTGGAAGCAAAATCAGCCTATTGGATTTATTTAATGTTTAAATTATTTTCTAGTAGACTTAAGGTATGAAGATCCAAATTATGGAAAGATCCATTATCCAGAAATAGTCCCGATCATTCTGGACAACAGGTCCCATACCTGTACAAGATAAGAACCAGTACATTTAATTCTTCTCTATATATTGTATATTAGAGAAGATAGATCTATGGTATAGAGTTTCATGTTCACACCTAAACCGTCAAGCCATACATTTTGAAAATGACAGTGTGTGGGTATGTATATTTTTTTACTTTTTCTGGGAATATGTTCTTTCTTTGAAGCAAGAAAATGTGAATATCAGCTACTGAGGAAAGACTGGCCAAGTTGGGGGTTTTTACGCTGAGAATAGGCACTTACGGGCTGATATGATAACTATGTATAAATATATAAGGGGATCATATAATTAGGGAGGTTCTTTCTTTTGTTTGTTACAGTGAGAGCTGTGAAGATTTGGAATTCTCTCTCTGAATTAGTGATACATTGGATGGGGTTGGACAACCTTTAAGGGAGGGAATACAGGGTTATGGAAGATAGCTCATAGTGCAAGTTGATCCAGGGACAGGATCCCCCCCCCCCCCCCCCCCCCCGAGGCAAATTGGCCAGGCTTCAAATAGATGTTTTCCTTCCTCAGGATAAACTAGCAGTTAGGCAGGTTATACACAGTTCAGTGTAAAAATAAAAACTGGATAAATGGATAGTTTGTAAAAAAATGTTTGTTATGTAGTTAGTTAGCCAAAAATGACATCCATAGAATCTGGAGTGACTGGATGTGAAACAGAACACAACAGAACACTACTTTCCTCTTTTCAGCTCTCTAACTCTGAGTTAGTCAGCAGCTTGAAGGGGGGCCACATGGGACATAAGTGTTCAGTGAGTTTTCAATTGATCCTCAGCGTGCAGGTCACATTCAAAAGCAACAGTTATGACCCATGTACCCCCCCCTCTCAAGTCACTGATTGGTTATTGCCTGATAACCATTCAGTAGAAACCAAGAGATCTAAAAAGCAGGAAGTAGTGTTCTGTTCTGTTAGACATCCAGTCTTTATACATTACATTGTTGGCTAACTATATTAGAAACATTTTTTATTTTGCACAGCCTGTCTATTTACTCAGTCTCTTTTTTACTCAGTCTCTATTTTTTTCTATTTTTATACTGAACTGTTCCCTTAAGTTTGATGTGTGTCTTTTTTCAACCTAACTTACTATATTTCTATGTTACTCATTCTTTACAGGGAATTGGCTACTTTGCTGACGTTCAAAAGGAAATCACTTCAAAGCCTGTTCAGACTACACACAGATGTTCATGCATTTCTGTTTGATTAGTCATTGGGGTTTTTTCTCTCTCTCTGTGTTTGAAAACACCAAATGGTTTCCTTCAACAGGCCCATTTTACAGACACATTTTGGCAAGCAGAATAATCTGAAGTTTCACTTTGCTAATTAATGTGTTATTTCTTCATTAGGAAAAAATTGGCCTATCATAAATTCTGGAAAAAAGAAGTTAAGCAACAGACTATACATCCTCATTTCCTGATTTTTAATTCAAGTTTCCCAGATCAGCACAGTTCATGCGGCATTACAAATTATACATTTTTATGTAGAGGGCAGGTCTACTGATTGTTCTATAGATATTAATGGATAGTCTCATGCATTCTCAGTGTTTCCTTTGCTGTATAGGTGTAGGACTACAGAACTATTTCACCACTGCTGACAAAAGATAAGAAGTGGCCTAACTAGAACTAAAACCTTTGTTAGGGTCACCAAGAACTAAGGTTGTTTTGGCAAAATATTGAATTTGCGAGGTTGGGAGTTGAATAGAGTTGTAGAGTTTCCCCTGTTTTCAGCCAAGTCAATGTTGTAATAAAAAGAGTATCAAGACTTATAATGACTTAGTGGTTTCTTCCCTACTGATTGAATACAGTTGTGTATTACTATTTCATGTGCTGGTCTTCTAATACAGTTATTGTTGAGTCATTTTACACGATTTGCACTAGCTCTGTTTGAAGCAGTTTAAATAGTTCAACTGCATGGCTGAAGCAATAATGTCATTGGAGAAATGGCAGAGCCAGTGAGGTATTATTTGTGGTTAGTCATATTTCATCCAGGGTCCTATCATATTCCCATTTGTATAGCATTCTTCATAGGGTAAAATCTCAGAAAGTCCTTGAAGGATAATTAGCTTGTTAGAAATTCACTAGCTCTCACAGTGTCAGGGGATCCAGGAGTAGTAGCTAAACCTACTTGTTACTAAAATGACTCTGGAAGTTAGAGATGTATAGATGAAGCCACTTAACTCATCTATCCCATTTATCCCACTTAGCACATAATATTGTGTCACAGCATCGCATCCAATTTTAGAGTTCACCATTGAAAACAATGGTGCTTTGGTATGGTAATGAAAAGGTTAAATGCATTAAATGAGTTAAGATGACTTTAGATAACACAGTTTCTTCAATTAACCCTGAGTCATGACACATTTAACTCACAAATCCCAGTGGCTGCACCTGTATTACATGGAGAGGTAGCATAAACTGCCTGGAGTTTGTTTCCTACCATAAATCCTAGTAGAGAACCAGGTTTAATAGGGGAATGTTCAAACCAGGGATTTGTGTGGCTCGGTACCTGTTTCTTCAGTACAACCAAATATATTTTTCCCGAAAGAACTATCTGTTTGTCCCCATTTAAGAGTCAAACAGCTATCAGAACACACTGCTTCATTGTATCAAAATGATATAAAGTTATTGCTAATTATTCATTACAATTACTTTCCTTATGTTTTCACTGGTCTACTTTATTATACATGGCTAACTGAGGAAAAGTATTAAAGATGGGCCACCAATATGTATTTTAATAAAATAAAATACTAGGAGAGGTTTTGTATGTTTTCTTTTTTCTTAACCTAAATTGGAATTTAGAACCATTGTTCTTTGCTTCCTAGTCCTTCTATTGTTTAGTTCAGTTTTCCTCCTTCAACAGAAATATATTGGCCCACTCACTGTTAAGGATAAGATTTCAACTCACCTATTTAGAATGTATTATAAAACTCTCTATACATTAGTAAATTACAGTACATTATTTCTTCTTCATAATTACATAAACAACAAACTTTGGGTGGGGGGTTTGGACTCTAAGGTTGCCATTTCAACAGTCTGTTATGGGATTTCTGATCCCTGGATGACTCAAATACCTTCCTAATAATTAATTTCTAAAACCCCATAATTTGGTGCTTAGAATATTGTATTTTATTAAAGGGGTGGTTCACCTTCAAGTTAACTTTTAGTATATTGTAGAAGGGGCAATTCTAAGAAACTTTTCAATTGGTCTTCATTATTTATCTTTCATAGATTTTTAATGATTTGCAATTTTCTTCTGTTTCTTTGCAGCTTTCAAATGGGGGTCACTGACACCATCTAAAAACAAATGCTCTGTAAGGCTACAAATGTATTGTTTTTGCCACTTTTTATTACTTATCGTTCTATTCAGTCCCTGTCCTGTTCATATTCCAGTCTCTTATTCAAATCAATGCAGGGTTGCTAGGGGACTTTGTACCATAGAAACCAAATTGCTGACACTGCAAACTAGAGAGCTGCTGAATAAAAAAGCTAAAAAAACTATAAAACCACAAACAATAAAAAATGAAAACCAATGGCAAATTGTCTCAGAATATCACTCTCTACATTATACTAAAAGTTAACTCAAAGGTGAACAACCCCTTTAAAGAACAAATAATATATGCGTGTAAAGGCAACTAAAAACATTAGAAGAAATGTCTACCATTCAGAAAGTACGCTGTATACAGATAGAGTCACTTGGATTTGTAAGTTAAATGCGTCGTGACTCAGCATTAATTGAAGAAACTGTGTTATCTAAAGTTATCTTAACTCATTTAATGCATTTAACCTTTTCATTAGCATACCAAAGCTCCATTGTTTTCAATGGTGAACTCTTTAATTGGATGGGATGCTGTGACACAATATTCTGTGATAAGTGGGATAAATGAGATAAATGAGTTAAGTCGCGACGCATTAAACTCACCATCCAAAGTGACTGCATCTGTATATCTAAGGCAAACAAGGTTAGCAGACAAGAAAATATTTTCCAAATCATAGGAACTCTAGGGCAAACACATACATTTTCACTAGTTAAAGTTAAGTTTTAGATTAGTTCTCTGGGCAACTACAAGGATGTGCATAACACCAAGGGCTTTATAATATCATAGGGTCCAGCAACATGGTTCAAATGTTTACTTGTCTGACAATATGTTGCCACTGCCTAAATGAAGACACAAGACAATGCTTATATTGTTAAGACTTTCTTGTAATGTGATTATATACAACTAAATGCACCTTTGAAACTCAATAAAAAACGATTGGGAAAAAAATTAAAAAAACATTGGAGTACATGCTAAAGATTTTTGAAAAAGCCATTTTGGCGTAAGTCTTTTCTGACACCAAATTAGCTGTTACTTATGCTTCAGTCACACGGTACCTTGTGACTCCTCGGTTCAGTGAAAGCTGTAAATCTTCATGCATTTACATAATTATCAAGCAATTAACACATCTTCAAATATTTTCTCAAGCCTCCTCCTCTGTCCTGAAGCCATCAAAAGAACATAATGTTTTTTGAGTTTTTATTTTTTATCTCACCTTATAGGCCAGTTGTGGTGAGGTGAAAAGGTAACGTTTATTTGACATTAGCTCCAAGGATTCTGAACTCAAAAAGAGTCAGAATCTGGAACAAAGAATTCACAGAGTTTTTATAAACGTGAGGAACTGGAAAATGAGGTTGATAAATGCAAGGTAATGCACTTTAGCAAAAATAATATAACTGCAAGTTATATACTAAATGGCAGTGTGCTGGGAGTTTCTTTAACTGAGAAGGATCTAGGGGTTTTTGTAGATAAAACATTGTTTAATTCTGGACAGTGTCATTCTATGACCACTTAAGGTGGCCATAGACGCACAGATAATATAGTACGAAACGAATTTTCGTACGATATTCGGTGCGTGTATGGTGGGAAATGAGCTGACCGATATCGTCAGAGGATTAAGATATCGGTCGGCTGGTTGATCGGACTGGACGGAAAATTTTGATCGGATGCCTTTGAAAGCACCCTGAATATCGGCCATTGTTAGTGCTGAATCGTCAGATACAAGTAGAATTCTATTGTTTCTACCTGTATATCTGACCATTCAGCTCTACACGTGCGTGTTGAAACGAACGATCTTTCTTGGAAAGATCTTTTCCGAGAAAGATCGTAATTGTTACGTCTATGGCCAGCTTAAGGCAATTAAAGTTCTGTCTTGGATAAAAAGGTCATACACTCAAGGGATTAAAACCGAATTATGCCTCTTTATAGGTCCCTGGTAAGGCCTCACCCTGAGTATGCAGTGTAGTAAGAGGGATATACAGTAAATGAGCCATAGAGAGTGCAGAAACTGCAACTAAACTGGTTAGGGGGATGGAAGAGTTAAATTATGAGGGTAGACTGTCCAGGTTGGGGTTGTTTTCTATGGAAAAATGGTGCCTGCAACAGGCCATGATTACAATTACAAGTACATTCGAGGACATTATAGACTGGTGCCAGGGGAACTTTTTGCCCATAAAGAGTATCACCACACCAGAGGGTTCATCACAGTGAGGACAGTGCTGTAATGGAATGCACTGCAGGGGATGTGATGCTGATTCTGTTAGTGCTTTTAAGAGTGGCTTGGATGATTTCTTGAACAGACACAATATCAAAGGCTATTGTGAAACTTAATGATATTGTATAGTATAGATATGGGTATATATCATTTATGTGAAGGTATGGAGGGGTGTGTGTGTGTGTGTATGCTGGGTTTAATTTGGAGGGGTTGCACTTGATGGTCTTTTCAACCATATTGAATAATGCTGAGCTTATAGCACAAAAGTGTTTTACCATTGCAAGAACACTGCTCAAATAACCAATGAAAAGGTTCTTCCTCAACATTTTCTTAAGGAGGTGACTAAAGGGTGTACTGATATCCTATTTTCTTCAACTTGGGAACTAATGTGTATCAAATTCCCTAACAGTGGGGGTATAATATCAATGCTATACAAGGATATTCTAAACTCAATATTTTCTTCTCCTCCGACCTATACTAACCAATGGGAACGGGAACTTGGTAATGTAATAGACGACACTTCCTGGCAACAAACGTGGGTACATACGGCCAAATCCTCCGTAAATACACTGGCGCAAGAAACTTTATACAAGGTGATTTCTAGATGGTACTTGGTTTCTGCCAAGTTACATAAATATTACCCCACTGTTAGTCCGCTCTGTTTTCGTCAGTGTGGAATGGAAGGTACTATGTTACATGTTTGGTGGCAGTGCAGACAGGCGTTCAGATTTTGGTCCAGAATATTCACACTAATTGACTCGATTTTGGGAATTAGACTCCGAAAAGATCCTTCATTAGCCTTGCTCAATACCGCTATTCCAATACCAGACAAATACCATCGCAAATTGATACAGTTTATTTTTATAGCGGCAAAACAAACTATCGCCGCCTCTTGGAAGAAAAGTTCAATTCCTTTGGTTATGTTTCATATGAAAATGAACTGGATCATGGTAAATGAAAGATTATTGAGTATAACTACTGAAACATATACTAATTTTACTAGGGTCTGGACCCCCTGGCAGCAATACACCAGGCTACGCTAATCTTTTATCTAGTACAAGCTTTACAACTTCACGATTCCCCAGTATCATTTACCACCCGTTTAGCTTGTTGTTTTAAGCTGAATTGAAACCTATATAATGGAGTTTAAGGTAGCTTCACCTCCTGAATTGTGAGCTAGTAGATATTAGTATAATAACCACGGACACGGTTAATTGAGTTTACTGTTTAGTTATTCTTTTTATTTCATTTTCTTAAATACATGGTCTTTACTATTGCCACATGTTGTTTTCTTATGTGTAATTGCATGGAGTATTTGAAAACAATGTTTTTCCTTCACTCTCAGGACATTTGTATGTTATGATGATAATCCCCTCTGCGTAGGAGGATATACATTCTCTACATGTAAAAATGCATAAAAATCTTTACTATGTGGAAATTATATACTGATTTGCTATCAAATAAAAAGTTTTGAAAAAAGAAAAGGTTCTTCCTCAAGGTTAAGGAAGTACTACAAAGGCTAGATTGAGAACAGAATGCATCCAAGTCAGGGGGGCTCCCAAAGGAATCTGCATACACAGAATTGTAGTCTCTTGGTATCACAAGACAGTTTAGGAATTTGATTTCCAATAAGTTCAGATATGCATGGCCACCTGTAGTGAAAGATAAGGCTGCAGTTGTACATGGGCAGCTTTCACAAATGTTATTTTGGCACGTTCCAATTGTTTTTTAAGCAAGAATAGAGTGTGTCAGTTACTCAGAAACAACCCTGATTTTGTCAAATGGAATCAAATTTTGAGCATTTGCTCCATGATCTATGTTGCAGTAAAAAGTTGCTTTGAAAGTACAATATGTCGGAAGCTTTTTTTCCATAAGGCATAAAAACCTGCCTCATTTTCCAGGATTTGTTTCCTTTAAAGGCTTCTCAGGCAGCTCTGTATTGCTAATATAATGAATTCTGTTTTTGAAGTTAGACTATTACTAATTTTGTGTAAATTGAGCTATTGAAGTTGAGAAATGACACAGTGAAATGGTCTGAATTATGTTTGATTTTCTGACAGAATACCTGTGATAGATTTTTTGATGTGATATTTAAATGTCAGTGAACTGTACCTAATAGATACATTTTAGAATCACTTTATCAGTTTTATACTTGAAACATGTTTGAATTGCTTCCAGTTTTTCACCAATTTTGGGGAATTACATTTTTTTCCTTGCCATAAGTCTCCTCGATCTGTCGCAATTCTCTGTATTTACTGGTTCAGTGCTTACTGCAAAGGTTATTTTGCAGTGTTGACAATACTATTGATTTTCTGCCTTACTTTCTAATACTAATTCTCCAATAGCTAACGTGTAAACACAAAGGTACAAGAGCCTTCAACCTCTGGGTTTGGTGACAAAGCTTTATTTTGATAACTTTTAAACAATGTTTCTTCCAAATTCAGGATCTTCCAGCCATAGACAGAGCATAACAGTGCATGCCAAACATATACTGAATATGTTTATATTCATATATTCTTTATTTAGACTAATATTTTTATCAATGAAATAAAAGGCTTTCACACATCTGCAACATGAAGCTCAGTATAATATTTATGTTTCATGTGGCCGCATTGTCAGCCCCCTGCAAAATAATTTCCAGAAGGCTTTTGGTCATACCCTTACATGCCATGGCCATACACATTCCTGCTCCATCAATTTTCAGATTTCACTTTCCCCTACATAACTACCAAGGTAGGTTGATCAAAGGGAGTGTAGATTTTCTTTTCTGGTTCAAAATTCTTCATACAGTATGTCCATAGCCTATTTCTTTGGCTTCCATAAGACAATGGTGCCTATGCTGACCAAACACACAATCTGTTATGTAGTGTCTGTGGCAGAACCATTGCTTAAAATGTGAACACTCTGTGCCCACTGTGCTATTATTTACATAAAGTGTGAGACAAAAGTGTAACCCTTGTATTTTGCTTAGAGCAGTGATTCCAACCAGCGGCTTGCAAGCAACATATTGCTTACCAACCCCTTGGATATTGCTCCCAGTGGCCTCAAAGCAGGTTCTTATTTTTAATTCCAGGCTTGGAGGGAAAGTTTGGTTGCATAAAAACTATTTGTACTGCTAAATAAAATCTCATGTAGGCTGCTGGTCCACATAGGGGCTACCAATAGTCAATCACAGTCCTTATTTGGTAAGGAAATGTATGCATGCCTGTGTTGCTCTATAACTCTTTTTGCATTTGAATGTGACTCATGGGTAATGAAAGGTTGAGGACTTCTGGTTTATAGGATAACAGAAATCTCCCAAGTGAAAAAACATAGCAATGAAAGAGCATTTAAGAGCCAATTCTTATCTGGGGGAATGGGTAGCATACTTTTAATGGCATTATTCCAGCTCAAGTATAAAATATGAAGTGGGAAGTGTTTATATTCACTCTGTGCCATGGACATCCACATATCATACTCAATCAAGGGAAGCAACGTTCTAAACATTATTCCTGAGAGGATCATGGTAATCCAGTGGCTAGTACCTCATTGTCCTTAATCTAAATGCAGTATTCCTCATAACAATTTTTAATATGTTTCCAGTTGAGCATTGCTGTTTCTTGTGCTTGAATTGGATTGAAATAAGTGGAGGGATGCTATAGTATGTACACTTTACAAGCTAAAATATGCCCCTCCCATAAATTTAGCATGATGAGCTAAAATAAGCCACTCCCATAATTATAAGCCACACCTATTCATAATGAGTCTCACCCACAAACACTTTCTGATTTCACCCACTTTAATATAAAGCCAGTTTGTTATTTCCATTTTGGTATATAATTTTGTATGTATAGAAATATGTGGCCTGTAGAGACCCCACAATGAAAATTGTGCTTGTGACTATTCTTCCCTCCTGTTCTCTATAACCCTCCCTGATGCCTCTGCCTTCATCATCTTTATAATACATTTTGACTCTTCTCTACTTTTCTCCCAGCAATCATTTCTCTCCTTTTATCTTCTATATGTATTTCCTTTTGGCGTTTAACCTTTCTGTTCTTGAATGCAGAACTAGGGAGGAGCAAAAGAAAGCTATAGTATGTAAAAAAAATTATGGGATTCTAAACTCTATCATCTTCCAGGGATGCATTTTCAGACTTAAATAAGTAGAGGTATGGCATTCCTCTCCAATTCCAGCACTGATATTAGACTGTCTAAGGCTGAATTTGTCATACAAGTATTCATCCTAGGGGGCATCTTGCAGCCTAATGTGCACCATTAGATATAATCAAAAACAACATTCAGCAAAAAGATGGTCAGTGGTGAATTCTTTTGGCCCATAGCAGCAGGACCATGCCCATGGGCAATGATAAATATATAATAATTTTATATAATTAGCCTTTGTTCTAAGCAGGTTATTTGTGTACATAGTTGCTATTTTCACTGTGTTTCACTGTGTAAATATTATCTTAACTCCTCAATGCACAATACATTGATGCCCTAAATGAAATATAACTACATAAGTAACGTAAACTATGCTGCCATATTCAAGCATAATTAAATCAATGCTTTCTATTCTAATAAACTGTAAACATGATTTTAAGTCATGTGCTCTATTTGCTGCCTCGGTGAGAAGATAATGGGAACCACAAATGCTCTGTGGGCACAAAAGGACAGTAACATTGTTGACAATAGATACACTCGCATGGAAGCCAATATTTGTTCTACATGACAGTGAAGGAGTTAAGCAGCTGTTAAACATGACATTTCAAGGTGTATTTCCAGCATGACAATATATGCAAGTGATTTCTCAAAAGGTTTAATATCTATGTGGAACTCCCACTCTGTTTCAACGCTGAAATGCTGCTTGCTTGGAGCTAATGGAATGCCATCTCAAAGCCGTGAGCATTGCACATTCTGGCACCCCAGTAATGGTGGATTTGGGCTTTGGACAGAAGCCAAGAACCTGCTGGTTACAATTTTAATTAGGAAGTGAAACGCGCATTAAACAGCCTGTCTTTGACTATTTCTTTTCCTTTTCTGTGTGTTGTTCTACCCCCCCATTTTTCTATTTTTGCTTCCTTGAGCTTTTTTGTTCTCTGCTGTCTGTCCATTCTTTAGGAATGCTGCTTCTTATCTCTCAGCTCAGGTTGTCTGTTCTATTTTACTTTCATTTGAACTTTCTGACCTTGGTTGGAATATGTTCTCAATTCCATTTCTGACACCCTAGTTCACAATGCCTCATTTGACTATGGCTCTAAATATTGCTTGAAATCCAAGAACCGACTATAGACAATCTTACATTTTTTTGTGTGTACTCAAGGGCCAGTATCACACACACACTATGTTTTTTGTGAAGAAGTACTGTGGTGCTGTAGGAACTCTTCTGTGTAACTCACTTTATTAGGTTCCATTATTCATATACAAAGGGGCAATAACCACCATGAACATCAGGGACTGTATGGCTTTGATGTTTAAATTGAAAACATCTATATATAAGCTATAGTTTATTTAAATTTTAATTCAAAAGGACAAAAACATTTTTAGCCTTGTCAAGAATAAGACATAGGAAGTAGAGATGCACCGAATCCACTATTTTGGATTCAGCCGAACCCTCAAATCCTTCCCGAAAGATTTGGCCGAATACCGAACCGAATCCGAACCCTAATTTGCATGTGCAAATTAGGGGTGGGAAGGGGAAAACTTTTTTTACTTCCTTGTTTTGTGCCAAAAAGTCATGGGATTTCCCTCCCTGGCCCTAATTTGCATATGCAAATTCGGATTCGGTTTGCCCAGGCAAAAGGATTTGGCCAAATCCGAATCCTGCTGAAAAAGGCCGAATATTGGCCGAATCCCAAACCGAATCCTGGATTTGGTGCATCCCTAATAGGAAGTATTACTTGATACAGGAATGTAAAGTTATTATTTACTGCTGTAAGTGCAGCTGGGAAAGACATGATATCACTCTCCATAAAATTTTGAAGATATCATGGTCTGCATTGGGTTTCATAGGATTATAAATCAAGCGATTAGGGGATCAAATCCAATAAAATTCAAGATTTTTCACAATTTTATCGAGACCTAATTATTTTAGTAATAAATTTGGTAAAATCGTGGATACTGTAGGTCGAATTTGTTTTATTGAAATTATGAGAAAAGTCTGAGTTTTAGTAAATAAGCTACTATTTGTAAGTCTCAAAATAGTAGAAAGAGAAAAAGATTGGGGTAAGTGTATATTGTTAGGTTATTATTATTATCATTATTAACATGTATTTCTAAAGCGCCAACATATTTTGTAGCACTGGCGTATGCATGTAGCATTTAGTAATTAACCTGGTAAAATTAATTGATTCCATCAAGAGTCATGGATTTGTCAAAATGGAATGACTGATTGCAGCATGAAACAAATGTTAGATATGTAGAGTATGAGCATGAATAAGAATTTCACATTTCAAAAGTAATAAAACATACACCACAACACTGGTATTATATACAGTAGATATATATATATATATATATATATATATATAATACACTTTCATGGCATGAGCATTTAGTTCAAAGCCAACAACAATTGAATTGTTCATTATAGCACTTGCAGATCACTTTATCAATGAGTCAAGCTGAAGTTTTATGTAACAAGGCTGCCCTACTTTTCACTCTAACACTTTAATCAGTGTCCCTGCACTAGCAGAAGGATGTTCTATTTTTATTCCTAAACTTCTGTAGCATTTTTTTATTGTTGGATATCAGCACTATTGTGTGATTTATTCTAATGTGTCATTCATACTTGCTTCAGTGCTTTCCTTTTTTGACCACTTACTCATACCTCATAATATACACCAGGGGAGGCAAGCAATTCTAATGACTGAGATTTAAGAGCTGGAGCTGGGATAATTATTGTCCCATTGTGTATTAAAAAGAGTGAAAAATGAAAGGCAGAAAATTATAACTGGATGTTTTTTATATAGTCCTAATAGAGGGCAACCTAAATAACCATGGTTCAGCTCACATATTTATTTTTTTAAAGGGATACTGTCACAGAAAAAAAATTCAAAATGCATCAGTTAATAGCACTGCTCCAGCAGAATTCTGTGTTGAAATCCATTTCTCAAAAGAGCAAACACATATTTTAATATTTCATTTTGAAATCTGACATGGGGCTAGACATATTGTCAATAACCCCCAACTCATGTGACTTGTGCTCTGATAAACTTCAATCACTCTTTACTGCTGTACTGCAAGTTGGAGTGATATCACCCCCTCCCTTCCACCCCCCCCAGCAGCCTAACAACAGAACAATGGAAAAGTAACCAGATAGCAGCTCCCTAACACAAGCTAACAGCTGCCTGCTAGATCTAAGAACATCACTCAATAGGAAAAACCCACAATATTCTAAGGTTACAAAATAAATAGTTGTTTGTTAAACCTATAAATATAAATTCTTTCATAAATTAATATAATATTTAAGTAATATTATCCATGCAACAGAATGCTAACAATACTTTAATGGATGTAAATCATAATGGGATAACATCACTAAAAGTAGACCTCACATTTGTAAAGTATGAACACTCCTTTGCTAGATACTCAGAGATTACAGTGATACTTGAGTAGCTTCAACCAAACTTATAGATACAGGGCTCTGTACTGGGTCCCTTGCTTTTAAACTTGTTTATTAATGACCTGGATGTGGGCATTGAAAGTACGGTTTGTATATTTGCAGATGATACTAAATTGTGCAGAACTATAGGTTCCATGCAGGATGCTGCCACTTTGCAGAGTGATTTGTCTAAGTTTGGGAAACTGGGCAGCAAACTGGAAAATGATAGTGATGGGCGAATCTCCCGAGATTCGCTTCGCCGAATTTTTCGCGAATTTCTAGAGAAATTCGCGAAACGGCGAAAAATTCGCGAAACGAGTCGCGGGACGATTTTGTCGCGCGTCGCGTCAATTTTGTCGCGCGTCTGTCGCGCGTTGCGTCAACTTTTTCGGCGCGCGTCGCGTCGTTTTTGGCGCGCGTCGCGTCGTTTTTGTCGTGTCGCGACAAAAACGACGCGCGACTGACGCGTGACTCGTTTACAGAGAATTTTCGCCAAGCGAAATTTCGCTGGTGATTCGCGAATTTATTCGCCAGCGGTGAATCGCGGGAATTCGCCCTAGGCGAATAAATTCGCCCATCACTAGAAAATGAGGTTCAGTGTTGATAAATGCAAG
>CM044439.1:4864567-4966422 GCA_024363595.1 Xenopus borealis
TGTCGCGCGTCTGTCGCGCGTTGCGTCAACTTTTTCGGCGCGCGTCGCGTCGTTTTTGGCGCGCGTCGCGTCGTTTTTGTCGTGTCGCGACAAAAACGACGCGCGACTGACGCGTGACTCGTTTACAGAGAATTTTCGCCAAGCGAAATTTCGCTGGTGATTCGCGAATTTATTCGCCAGCGGTGAATCGCGGGAATTCGCCCTAGGCGAATAAATTCGCCCATCACTAGAAAATGAGGTTCAGTGTTGATAAATGCAAGGTTATGCACTTTGGCAAAAATAATATAAATGCAAGTTATACACTAAATGTCAGTGTGTTGGGAGTTTCCTTAAGTGAGAAGGATCTTGGGGTTTTTATAGATAACAAGTTGTCTAATTCTGGGCAGTGTCATTCTGTAGCTAATAAAGCAAATAAAGTTCTGTCTTGCATAAAAAAGGACATAAACTCAAGGGATGAAAACATAATTCTACCTCTTTATAGATCCCTAGTAAGGCCTCACTTGGAGTATGCAGTGCAGTTTTGGACTCCAGTCCTTAGGAGGGATGTAAATGAGCTGGAGGGAGTGAAGAGACGTCCAACTAAACTGGTTAGAGGGATGGAAGACTTAAATTATGAGGGAAGACTGTCCAGGTTGGGGTTGTTTTCTCTGGAAAAAAGGAACAGAGTAGGTGGTTCTTCACAGTCAGGACGGTGAGGTTGTGGAATGCACTGCTGGGTGATGTTGTGATGGCTGATTCTGTTGATGCTTTTAAGAGGGGCTTGGATAATTTTTTGGACAGACATGATATCAAAGGCTATTTTGATACTAAACTCTACAGTTAGTATAACTATGGGCATATATGGTTTGTGTGAAAGAGTGGAGATGTGTGCGTGTGTGTGTATGCTGGGTTTTTAATTTGGAGGGGTTGAACTTGATGGACTCTGTCTTTTTTCAACCCAATTTAACTATGTAACTAACTATGTAACTATCTAGATAATATAGATAATATCTCTTATGGACATTCAAGTTACCGCAGTTTTACTCAAATATGACTTAGCTATCCATACCATGTTACTTTTACCACTCAGTGGTTTTCAAAACTTTGATCTGCCAGAAATACTCATTGCTAAAAGTGCTTATGCTGTTCACATCTTAAGATCTGCCAAAAGATAATTTCAGGACCTTTTTCAATTAAAAATAAAGTGACCAACTTCCACTGGGAAATTAAACAGAAGCATGTGTATTAAGTTAAATAATTTTGGTGGTTTGCCAAGAATTCAAGGCTGTTACAGGGCATCACTACTAACAGCTATAAAATAAAAAAAAAATAAAAAAAATGTATGTACTTAAATGGCAGAAGTAAAAATACATGGACACAATGTGGACACAGCAACTCCCAATGTAGCTTTCGTTGATGTTTATGCCATGTTTTATTTCACAACATGGGCACTGTTCAATTTATACAACATAACACAAATTAAAGTTAATCCATAATATGAGAAATATTTTTGCTCACAAGCTCCCTTCCATGCAGATTTTCAGCTTCATTAACATATACTATATTTTCTTTTTTGAGGTATCTGTAATTCTTTCATAAAAATGATAGTAGTGTAGAACAGCAGTTGCCCATGACCACCTTTTTTAATTTTATGTATTTGGCACCAGGTTTTGAACTGTGAACCCTACTGAAAAGTATGCCATTTGCCAATGAGTTTGCATTTTGTATTCCTCCCCACCACAACAAACTGTATTCAAACCCAAGAATGACTCATTTCTTTATGTTTGATCAACACTGGCAGATGTTTATTTTCTGGCTGAGTGAATTTTGAAAATGGCTGTTACCTTGCAAAAAGATGGACGCTTTATGATACCTGGCAATTTCCATCTTACAGTAGTCTAACCCTGATAAAGAAATGTTTTTGTGTCTTCCTGAAACTGATGAAAATATTTCTCTGAACTGATTATTTTACATGTTTCTGAGACAGGTCAAAATAACTACTGACATATGAAGACATAAGCTATGCTGATGGTGAGAAAGTAGTATTGTCTGCATTAAGTCATAGCTTGCAAAACAGTCAGAGAGTAATTAAGTAATGATAATTTAGAACTACATTACTGTGGCATCTCTGTGACATGAATTTGATTATTGTGAAAAAATGGAAATGAATAATATTATTTGAGACATCTCCTGCTATATCGAAGCCTAGCTGTAATTTTTTTTAAAGGACAAGAATAAGGCAAAAAATTTTGTATTTTGTATACTAAACATAAACATGAACTTACTGCACCACAAGCCTAATCAAACAAATGATTTATGCTTTCAAAGTTGGCCACGAGGGGCTGTCATCTTGTAACTTTGTTATACATCTTTGGAAGACTAAGACTGTGCACATACTCAGTGTGGCCTGTGCTGCTTATGGATCTACAGTGAAACATAGCTGTTTAAGTTCTACATGGCTGGGAAGTAAGGCAGGGGCTCCCCCTGCTGTTCATAAGTAGTGATGGGCGAATTTATTCGCCAGGGGCGAATTTGCAGTGAATTCCCGCGATTCGCCGCTGTCGAATAAATTCGCGAAACGCCAGCAAATAAATTCGCGAAACTCCAGCGAAAATTCACGACTCGTGTCGAAAACAATGTCGAAGTTGATGCAAATCGTTTGGCAATTTTTTTTTCGGCAATTCGCGATTACGCATAGTGGAATATCAGACAATTCCCATTCTGACAAGCATTACACCCACCATCCAATAGCTGCTCCCAATAAGTCACAAGATGAAAGAACTAAACATGCCAACATACTGTACGTACACACAAGCATCTTTCCTTCCATAATATAGTTTTGTGTGGAGATTCTCTCTGTTTTCCAAACTGGACTTGGAAGCACTTCCTGGCAGAAAGATTATGTGGTATGTCTTTTCCCAACCAACTATGATTGTTTCCTCCCTGCCTTCTTAGCCCAGTCAAGCCTCTCCTTCATGCTTTGGTGTTTAAATAGCTCCATTATGAATTAAATGGCTGTCCTAAAACTGACAACCATTAACAATATCTATAAAGATAGAAACAAGTTTCTTTGTGAGCAACAACCTGCTCTGACGAGTCACACTCAAGGGAACCCTAGAATTAGTGTCAGTCTAAACCTGACTAAATACAAAGTTTAAGTATTTCTCATGGAAAATGTTGCAGATTGTACCTCAAAAAATGAGAAGAGATAAAAAATATAGTGCAGCGTTCAAAATAGGGATGGTGACGGAATTACGGAGGAGATTGCATGCTCAGAAGGACCCAGGGGACGCCGCACGAATCCTGTAACAGAGAGTGAGAGCCGCTTGATGGGAGGGAAGCCGCGCCAGGGTTGTAAAGACTGCACGAGAACGATCTACCTCGAATAAAGGAGGATTTTATATTTTTAAAGGCGATTTTAGAAAAGAATATTCTTGTAAGTGCGATTTATTAAACGGAAAAATGTTTTTATAAATGATCCCGCACATGCCTTACTGAAGGAAGGAATCAGAGGCTAAATTTTCTGACAAAACAAATACCAAATTAGAACGTTTGGGAGTATGACTGATACTAGAAGCAACTTTTAGGGGCCGATTTACTATATTCACGTGAAGGATTCGAAGTTCGAACAAATTCAATCGAATTTCGAACATAGGATTTATTAGTTTGGTCGAATATGTGAATTTTGGCATATTCGATCATCGAATAGGGAATGGTCGATCATTCGACCAGCAAGGGATTTTAATTTTAAAGTTTATTTGATGCCTACTTCGGCAGATTGGACCTACCGAATTGCAATAGAAGCCTATGGGAGTACTCCCATAGGCTTCTGAGGCTAAGTCCTGATCGAATAGGATTCGTACAATCAAAGTCTTCGATCGTTCGAATCGTACGAATCATACGAATGATCGAATGATTTATTCGTTCAGTCGAACGATTTATTCGACTGATCAAATAGATTTGTATTCGCTCATCGAATGATCGAATATCAAATAAAAGGTAGCCTAGAACTATTCGATTAACATTTGAAAATCGAATAGCTAATCGAATATCGACTAGAAACAAATTTTTTTGGGGGAATAATAGTAAATTTGCCCCTTAATGTGTGGGTATCCCTCATCCCGATCTTATACTCTATTTCTAAAAAAAACACATTGTGCACTGCTATTTGATGGTGTTATATTATATACTTAGACACATTTGTTATTTTATCACTTGGGACTTACAAGTTTGCCACTGATAAGTGTACATTAATTCTAACATAAGGGGCGTTATCCCTATTTTGAAGGCTGTACGATATTTTTTGTTTTATGTCTCTTCTCATTTTTTGAGGTACAATTTGCAACATTTTCAATGGAAAATACTTGAACTGTCTTTGGAGGGAAAGAGAGAACCCTCGTTGCGGTTGAATTTGGGGACAAAATTTACAAATTTTGTTTAAACCTGAAATCTTTATTTAATTACAAAGTTTGCTTAGCTGATTGTATCAATGCCATTAGCAAAAAGTCAATGCATAGAAAAATGTGCTAGAACTTGCAAGGGCTTTATCTGTTCTGGGGCTATATTGGGGATACATAACTCTTGATATATAAATACACAAATTTAGAACAGAATGATGGATCTGAGCCTTCTTACATATAAATCTAGTTTAGATGCAATTATTAACAGTGTATTTCAGGAGTGATTTTATCATCTCCACTTGTATTATTGTCAATCTTTTGCTCAGCATGTTTCCCCCATTATTTTGCAGAAATCATTTTACTTTGTTCATCCCTCATCCCGTCACTAGAATTAAAAGCACAAGCTAAACAGAATAAGGTTAATTTAAGCAGAATTAAATTTGTGGCGCTGAGATGGTTTTATTAATTCATCTGAAAAGATGCAAAGATAAAATGATTTTGATGCCCTAATTAAATATAGAAATAGCACAAGACTCATAATGAAATTGTAATAGCAGCATGGATATGTTCCTCTTTAGCTTGCTTTATGTTTATGTGTTATTTACAGAGGGACAGAAATGGGTTCCCTAGATGATGTAGAGCGTCTTCTTGCTGCAAAATATGCCCATTGCATGGAGTTGAAGCTAACATGTAACCAAAGGAAATAAATAGTCACATTTGGCTTGAATTTATGCATCAATAATTGGCATTGATGTGGACATGTGGCCCCTATCTGGGAAGGAATTCAAGTAGAGATTTGAAGTAAATTGACTTCACTATTACCCATGTATTTAGCAGCTTTAGTTGAATTATAACTGGGGTATTAGTGGTGTTAAATTACTTCTAATTTCTACTTCAATTCCATTGAATTGTATTTAGATCTCAGCACTACCTTATACAATTCTTATCAAGTCAGCAAGGGTTTTTTTTTTTTATCTGGGAAGGATAAAAAATACATTAGTGGTCTAAACTGTTGCCCTCTAATGGTTGTTTATTAAGTTACGTAGACCAAGTAAATAAGGATTTTATGAAGAGACATGTAAATGTTATTAACCTAGCATCTACAATTTTAAGGTACCAATGGATGATCCAAGCAATAGTAATCATATAGCAGTATATATAAGACATGGGCAGCTACAATTTTACTTGATTCCTCTTCCTTCACTAAGTAGAATAACTATGATATAGACCTTCTTTTGTCCCTAACCCATACCTCTGAATAACTAATTCTTTCCTATTCATCCTTTCTCAATGCACATGCAGTACAGATAAGATGGAGTGATGAGAATACTCCCTTTTTGCTTATGGGTGGAAAAGAGAAATAATGACCTACAAGAAGAATGGTACCCGGGGTGTGCAGTTTTAATGAACACATTAAAAAAAACATGATCTTAAAACAATAGGAAGGATCACTTTAAAGGGTTAACCCTGTTAATTTATATTAATTAATATATTAACCCTAAAAAAATTTAAATCCTGCCTGCATCTTAAAATTATTTTAATTTCTGTCCTACTGTATACAACTACTTAATATAAAGGTCAGGGTCAGTTGAACAGACTTCAGTAGGTTGTATAGTTATATCTGTAATCACATCTGGTGACACATCTGGTATCCCATCAGGTGTCACATCTGTTTGGTTGTAAGTGGAAAGTGACCCCATGTCCCCATTGACATTACAGTTGTGCATTCAGCTGTAGAATCTGAAAAGATGAGATAGCTCTCGCCAAAGTCAATGTTCATTAGGAAGTTTATAGAATAAAAGTAATTAAATATTTTAAACTGGGTCTCAACTTTTTGAGCTGCTAAATCAATGCACTTCACTTAAAATTACCACATTTTGGAGAGCATTTTTAGGACATAATTTTTTGAAAGCAATTATTTCTTACAATGTCAACACTTATATACTGTACCTTCTCCTCAATATTTATCATTCTTGTTTTATAAACTGTGTAAATGTTATGTCAGAATATATTTATGTATTCCTTTTTGAGAATACTTGTAAATACTCTGCAGTGTTTAGTTGATTATAAAGACAAATGAATAAGTAGCTAAAGGCAAATATAGCACCAACATTCTTCAAGCAAAAAATTTAGATATTTGTTCATTTTGGCTACTGTGGGCTGAGTAGCACATACAACTGACACCTGCTCATTTAGATTACATTGTGGGCAATTTAACAGCTAAATATCTAAGTGATTTGCAAAGACAAGGTGACAGTTCATACAAAGGACAATGATTTCTATAGCTTCTCCTTCGGCCTTAAGAATGTGAGGTTTCTTTGGGACATTAATCCAATATCTTGCTGATAAGTGTGGTAGATGATTAAAATGGGTATCACTCAGTGTATTTAACTGAAGCCTTTATCATGCTTTCATGAACTTTTTAGCTAATTAAAACTTAACAGGAAACACCAATTGTCTTTGCATAATATCAGGACATAAACTAATGAAAAATAAGCACTTTTTGAATAAAGATTTTGTCATGAGCATTCTTATAAAGTATACACTTCCATTATAATCAAAGTGTTTCTTCTGGCTTATTTAATCCAGTACTTTGCAGATGTAGATTATTAAACAGGATACCTCTTGGTGTATTTAAATTAAACTTTCTTAATTATTTAATTAAATTAAGAAAACGTCCCCTAATTTATACTTAATCAGAAAAAAAGCAGTTGTCTTTGCATAATACTAGAACAGAAACTAAGGAAACATTTTGAATAAGGTTTTTGTAATACAGATCCTTAAAGAGTATAAATGCTCAAAGTGTTAAATCTATCTGAAACACTAACTGCTGGATCTTGCTGATCAGATTGCTGATTGGAGGAACATTATAGAGGATTATATTGCCGAAGAAAGATCCTATTAACAGGTTATTCTGACTTGAGAAAGCCAGTTGGATGACTAGTAAAACTTCTTCAAGGAAAAAACACAGCAATTCCAGTTGATTTGACTTATTTCTACAGATATAGAAGATTTACCATGAGCTTTTATCAGCCCGTGTATGGCCACCTTGAGTCTATAATCAACTTACATTGATAATGGTGCTTATAGGCAATCATGCATTGGCTGATCCAACTAGTTAGTACTAGTTCAACCCTTGAGCCAAAGGTACAGATACCATACAAAGGGCCATACATAATATGACCAGCCTTCTTTGTTCCATTCATTCTGGTCAACAACCCAACAAATAAGAAGAGCAGGAAGGGAAGAGGAACTGTTGCTCTTCTTGTCTTCATCATCTACTGAATGACATGATTCATAGGCAGATTACATTTTAGAGCTGTTTGGGCAGCAAAAACATGGGTTTTTGCATACCAAAAACAATCTTGTGTGGCTACTGATTATCTATAGGCATTTGGGTTCCTGCCAATCATTTTCAAGAAAGCTATTATTTTTTTATTTATTTTTTTGCAAAGGAAAGCAGAAGAATCAGTAACAAGACTACCAATATATACTCCCTACTTCCAGAAAATCTTCTGATCTGCACTATTATGATAAGGAAATGTACCATGCTTATCACATATTGTCAAATAAAATAATTCAGAGAATATGGTAAAACTGCTGACAGACATGATTTTGTTCACTGTGTTCTTTTAGTAGATACCCAGCTACAATTTTTACTGCCTGCATCAAAAATAAAGAAATACTGCTTGCAGTTTATGTAAATGTAAATTAACCACATTTAGTACATGCAATACAAAGGATGCACCTGTGTTGATTAATATATTCCTCCAGTTTTTGTCTGCAGGTTTTATATTGAATGCCCGTAGAACATAGAATACCAAAAGTGGGTGTCCTAGACTGAGACACGCTTTATAATTAGGGCCCTGAACACAATTTTTCCCCAAAATGAACCCATTAGAGGTGGCCAGTGATGGCGCGAACCGCGGCAAAAAAGGTCGCGAACCCCATAGACTTCAATGGGAAGGCGAACTTTTAAAGCTAAAAAAGACATTTATGGCCAGAAAAATGATTTTAAAGTTGTTTAAAGGGTGCAACGACCTGGACAGTGGCATGCCAGAGGGGGATCAAGGGAAAAGAAAAATCCATAATTTTCGTATGTCAAAAGTGTTGCAAAGTATCTTACCTGCACCTGTTAGCTGTTCTGGACTCTCTGCCAAAAGCCAAGTTCAAATCTTTGCTTCTTTTTCTGGCTGTTCAGTGCAGAAAAAAGAGGGTCTTTCCAGTACAAATGAGGGACAGAGGGTTGAGCTCGCAAAAGAGGGACTGTCCCTCCAAAAAAGGGACAGTTGGGAGGTATGCACATTTTTTTTTTTTTAGTCCAGGGGGTGTGTGGGGGTGGTCCAGGGAGATCTTCCTGATTGGCTGCCATGTATCTGCTGGTCTGGGGTGAGAGGGCAAAAAAATGCGGCAAAAAAAATGCGCCAAATTGACGCGAACCCAAAATGCGAACGTCGCGCGACGTTCGCGAACTTCCGGCGAGCGCGAACAGCGGATGTTCGCGCGAACAGTTCGCGCCATCCCTAGAGGTGGCTGACTTCTTAAAGGATTACAATTTTTCTATATTTGCAAGTTTGGAAATTCTGTGAAGTGAAAGAAGTTTATATATTATCACTTAAAAATATAATTTTTAATTTTTGTATCTGTGCTTTTTTGTAAATGCTCTAAAGGTCACCTACCAGTTTAACATGCAACATAGATAGGTACTGTATATACTGTATATATATACATATATATATATACTGTATATATATATATATACAGACCTGAAGAAGGCTCGAGTACAGGAGCCGAAACGTTGCAATAACATTTTTTTATTTTTTTTGCACTTCATAAGTCCTGTGTGTGCGGTTTTTTGTTTGCTCTATTTATGATTAATTATAACCTGCACCTGGGCAATTGCCTAATGGATTGAGAGTGCTCCAGCTGCTAGAATGGATACTGTATATATATATATATATATATATATATATATATATATCCTTCTATACAATGATAAAGTTTTACATACAATCTATAATTGCCAGCCAACAAGGGAATCATAACTCAATCAAAAGTCAAAAGTTCTGGCATGGCTTTCAATAAAGATGGTAGTCCATATGAATGATTGTCCAAATTCCATTACTCTTAATAACATTTATTGGAAGCATTAATATTTCAGGAGAGGTGTGGTAAATTTTTTATAAAGAAATTGACTTCTCTGACAGAAAGAGAAGCACACATATATTTCTTCTCAAAAGTATTATATTAAATGGAAAGTAAAAGGTAGATATTTGTCCTGACATTTCACCAAGGTCATTAAATGCATTAATACAAAACAGAGCAGCCATCAAATATGTTCTGCCTTCCCAGTACATCAGTTACTATATTACACCACTATGCTACTGAAGTTCCAAGTTCTAAGCTAATAATCATGTATTTATTTCTTTGGATTCCTAGTATAATCTTACATGGGGAATTTCTTATATTACCTTTAATAACGGGCTTAACTATCAAATATCTAATTTATGAGGTTTCAGAGGTTTTTTCTACTTCAAATAAAGTCACAATTTAAAAAAACTAAAATATTTGCTTATTTATTAAAAAATCAGAATATAAAAAAACTTAATTAAATACAATTATTGAAAAAAATTGAAAACCTCAAATTTGTGAGCTTGAATTACAAAAATGGCTCGCATTTTGCCTAGGACACCTCCCATTGACTTTTATATGAAATTGAAAGCTTTCAGATGCCAAGATTTTATATTCAAGTTTTTCCAGTTTCAAACATTTGAGTTTTGAAAAATATAATTCAAATCTGTGAGTTTTTGTTGAAAATAATTCCAATCATGGAATTGTTAGAATTGAATTGGAATTGTCCATTAATACCCTTCTAAATGCATCTCTTTGCATTCATGCACTTTTTGTTTTGTTAGTTGAGGAACAGTACTCACCCTTGATCACATCCTTTACTTTTTAAAAGATTTGCTATACCATGTAGTGCAAGTCAGAAAGACTATATAAAGATAATGATCAAATGTCGCCATGGCTAACTGAAATTATATTCAGCCCTAATTAGTCATTGGTAAAGATATATTAAAGGGAAACTGTCATAAAACACATTTAATACATGCATCATCTCATAGAAATAAGAGACTTTCTACATATAATCAATTAAAATTCTGTACTGTTTCGGAAATGATCAAGTTACTTATCCCTATCCCTATTTCAACAATCTGTCTCTCTGCTTGAAGGCTTTGTGTTAGAATTAGAATTTTGATGGACAGTTAAAACAAATGCATTAAATGGAGGCCAGCCCAATGATATATTAGAGTTATCTGTCTAGAAAACATTGACTTTAACACAACTCCTTCATGTAGATAAGATGAATGCTGAGTTAAGAGTTACTGGATTATTTCAGAAATGCTTTAGAATTTTATATATGAAAGTATCTTATATGATGGAAACTTTTTTTCTTTAAGAATAGTTCCCATTTAATGAACCATATATTTGTAGGACTTCAGTCATATAGAGGTAAAGATATTCAAATACTTATTATCCATCAAAAGTCCTCACAGTTTTTTGAGACAGTGTGGGAGAAAGTTCTTAGTTTCTTCTCTTTCCAGAAGTCTGTAAATTACAATTAGATTAGCAGGCAGATCTCTCATCTTGATAATAGTGAGTTAGAAGATTAACTGTTCAGTGATTGTGTTTGTTTAAGTTGATACCATCTAAAGGTAATGAGATATATTTTAGAACTCTGAAGCAAGACAGATTGCATACTGAAAACATGCAGATGGAACCACCAAGTGCATAACTAAAGTTAATAAAGGAATTGTACGGAAAAGTGAGGAAGCAGGAGAATATATCATATAATCAATTAAGTTGTCTGCCTACAGAGATAAATCTGATTATAATTATAGATGAAGGATAACAACAACAGGCTACTTAACTTGTTAATGATACTGATTAAAGCAGGACTGCATATTTATTACATTAGTTGAGACATGGGTGCTGAATTTTAGATGAAAATAGTTGAATAGTAAAATCAGTCCACTTAGAAATTCGAAGTACTGTCTCTTTAAAAATACTTAGATTTTTTAACTTTACCAAATAAAATCTGCCGAAGTGCTTTGTTAGCCTATGGGGACCTTCTAGACCATTTTTCTAAGTTTTACCAAAAAAATATTGTTTGATCGTACAATTTTTCTTCAAGCCCAGGAATCCTTAATTCAGTGAAAAATCCTTCGACTTCAATATTCAAATTCAAAGTATTTTAATTCGATGGTCGAATTTCAAAATATTTTCCACTTTGAAATTCTACCTTTAGTAAATCAGCTCCTTAATCTATAAATGGCATCATATTTAATACAAAATCTTATTAAAAATGTATGAATGGATAATTACACTGAATAATGCACTGAACATTTTGAATAACTTGAAAATCTCTAAAAACTTGAGTTTTTTGGACAACTCCTGGTGGAAAAAATCTCTAAATCTGAATTGATTTAAAATAATCCAGTAAAATCAGAGCAGCTCTCATTGATGTCTATAGGATCTCAACTTCTACCTGGCAAAGTTTTGCATTAGTAGTTTTTGTGGTTTTTATACTAGCATTTTAAAAGCTTTTTTTTTTTTTAAATGAGAAAACCATTGACTTTTATAGGACCTCAACAACTGCCTGGAAAAGTTTTGTATTAGTAGTTTTCGTGGTTTTCATACTTAATAAAACATATAATTAAATAGAAAGTACATGAACATTAGTGACACAATTCTCAATGTGCGTCTTTTCTAACAGATACACCATGAGAGCAATTCAGGCAGTGCAAAATGTTAAAGGAACTCTGGCCAGTGCACTAAGGCAGGTGTTTAAAAGAGTTACATACCAGGACTATTGTGCATCTACAAATTCTGCATTATATTTGTATTGATTGTTGCAATGACATATAGTATAACAAATGTTTACTGCATCTTATTGCATCGTATCTGCATCTTATTGCAGCTTAGCATTAGAACTCAAAATGCATCTATGTATGGTATTAAAAGAGTGTTATATAAAACTCAACAAACGTATAGAGGAATTACTTAATATCATGGAGCTTCCTTATTTAGGGTTTATGGTATGTTGTCCCCTAAAAACCCAGATTTGCAAATATCAAATATGCAGTGTGAGGGGTTCTGAATTTGCAGTTTCTAAATTACCTTCCATGAATCAATATCTTTGTAGCCTCATTGTGTGTGAATGACAGTTTTTGCTGATTACAAGCAGACAGGTGTAATAAGTACAGTAGGTCCAGGCATACAAGGTAATCTGGGCTCTATGCGTAAGGTGTTGTATGTGCATGTCTGTGTACATTTTTTTTACTTCCTCTCATAAGTCCAAAAACATAGAGACAAGTGAATTGGCTCCGGATAAAAATGACCATAAAGTGGTAAAGTGATAGCTACCTCATATTGTAATGTTACATGGGGCAGAGAATTATGTCAATGATGAACAATGTCTGTAAACTGCTGTGTAAATGTATCAGAGTTTTTAAATTAAAAGATAATTACCCATCATTCTTTTTCTCAGAAACTAATACAGTGGTACCTCAATAACAGTTACAAAGCTGCTTTATAGACTTTGAATTTTTACCTTCAACAAGACCATCATTTGTGTGTATAAGTGCCTAGTACTGTAGGTCCATGTATTGCACTAGAGATCAAAGAAGCTACAGTGTATAACCTCACTGTGATTGTCAATTGGTGTGAGAAAGTAAAATGTTTCTGGGTTCACCACTGATATTCTGAACAAACACGTGGGTGCATCGATTCATAGGGAACGATTTGTCTCATTTCTGCATAAATATAATGACTGCAGTAAGGTTATCAGTGTGATATTATTTTTATATTTGAAAACACCCACAGGAATTATATATGAGATTCAAAATGGTGAAAATACATTATAAGTATTAATAGCTTTGAAAAAAATGAAAGCAGAATTGTTGCAATCATTTAATTTTTCATTCAAACCAGATAGTTTCAATTGATGTTAAATGTATCATTCTGATTACATGAAAGGCCTTCTGGATAAATGCACTGAAATGCTTTCACAGGTGTTTGAGGTAGAACAAAAAATCTTTAATTCTTTAGAGGCTGAAATATTTCGTAATTGTCACCTCCCTGAAATGGTCAGTAGGAACTGGAATTCTTAGCTGTCATCTCTTGGAAATTAGCACAATGCAGAACTGTTCTATTCCTCATTAAAACAACTCCATAGTGGGAACTCTCCACTTGAAAATAAAAATGAGCCTTTGCTCCACTTTCATTTGCTGATCTTGTGAAAGCCCTGAAAAGGCATCCTATGGCCTTCTAGCAATACTCAGTCAGCCTCCATTATCACCTCACATAACAGGAGATAAGGCACTTCTTATTCATTGTCACTTTTGTACAAGTGTGGAAAGATGTTCTTCCATAAGTGTGAAGTGATTTTCATAAACAAATTTGGATTAAAATCCATATACTGTGCATATGAAATACCAGTTGTTTATAAATCTTTAACACTGATTCTTCCCAAGAGGATTTGCTTGTGAGTTCCCCTTGGTAATGATTTGTTTATCTGATGGGTAGCAATAGACTACATTTAAACAATACTTAAAAACAATTATTTGTTATCATTTTTTTTCTCATCCGTTCACAAAGGCATTCTATCAGTCTAATCCTTTTACTAAAACAAAATGGGATTTTGATAGCCCTTGTGGTCCTCAACAGCTGAAATCAGTTAGTCAACAACATTACAAACAACAACATTTACAAACCCCTAATCAAATTGAGATAAGAAGCTGGTGAAAAATAATAAAAATCATAGAATTGATCTAAACATAAAGCTACATTAGATATTTTGTTAAAGACAAGTTGTTTCAAGATACCTATGAAGTTGTTAACAATGTTAAGGAGATGTCAAAAAAGTGCTTGTGCTACAGTTTTACTAATTACCATATGAGAAGCCTTGTATAATATTCTTAAAATCAATAAATCATTCTAAAGAAAAAATAACTAACATTAAATCAAATGCAATTGCCTGGTTTCATTCTATATGTATAATAAAAAATCAGACTCAATTCTGCATATGATAATGATCTTAGTTACAGTGACACAGCTTTCATATGAATATTGCTCTACAAGTACAATCATCAAATAAAAGACCAAAACTGATGCTATGTTTGCATGTCTGTGGATGACAGGAGAAACAACCTTGTATGTGCCTATCAGAAAGACAAATGAATCGTAACCAGCTCCCAAAGAAGAGAGTGCATTAATAACAAAACCATTTGCCTGACCAAGATAAGGATGGAAATCCCCTGCAGAGGGAACATATTGTTTATGACTTTGATCGAATATTATGAGAAACATTAGGATAAGATGACAATGCTTCAATATGTGAGGGTTTAAATATGTGATACTGATTTCCGTTTGGAACATTGATACAATATTTCTCTTTCACTAGACTCACGCTTAAATTTTAGTTTGGCTTTGATTTGAAATGTTGACATGGGATTTTATTTCACTACATAGATGATTATATTTACCTTTTGGACCTTAAACTAGCTAGGGTTGTATATGGTACAATATGGTAGAACAGAACATAAAGAAACAACTTGTGGCTCAAGTCTGCTCTCTCACAATTGAGATCCTTGTCTCCTTGCAGTTGACGTCTGTCCTGGCTCTCCTTTTGACCTTGACACTAGAAACTGTTTTTTTTTATCAAAATGTGTTTTAAAATTAAAATTGTGTTTTAAATAAAATGGAAGACTAGGCAAGTTAAAAACTCCTGTAGTTCTATGTAGGAGACCATGGCATGGGTAACTCCTACACTCAAAGCCATTGACATAGTACAAAAATAAATGAATTTAATTTGTTGATTTACTATTTTACTGTAATTTTCATTCACATTGTATATCCAAATCTTGCCTTTATTTTTGACACATCACCTTTATAAATATATCTTTAAAAAACATATAGGTATAGAACTAAAATTTGAGTTTGAAAAAAGAAGACAACCTATAAACACAACTAAAAACATCATTCATTAGTGTATTTTGAAAATGTTCCTGTTATGTTCCTGCCCTGTTATGCAAGAATATATCTGATATATTTAATAACCCTTGCCTCAAGAATATGAGATAAATATAGGAAGTGCTGCATTGGCCATTAATCCAGAGAAGTTGTAGCATTATTACTATAGAGAAACACAAGTATTCTGTATAAATGTCATGTGAGCATAGCACACTTTGAAGGTTTCTTTATTTAGTGTGTTTGTGAAGTGCATGCTTCAAAAAGAAATCAAGGTTGTTCAGTAGACTCTGGACATTATCATTTCTCTTAAAAATAATTCTACTGATGATCCCCTAAAGAGAGCATCAAAAGACTACTAGTAAAAAGCTCTTTTGTGTCTATGACAAATACACTGAAAACACATACCTGTAGCTGAGTGAGGCTGAAAATGAATACTGACTTAATGCTCAAAAATGCAGGCTTGTAAAAGTGACAAAAGTCAGCCTGGTATTTTGATCAACAGGAAGGAAACCCACCTAAACCCCAGTAAATACATTACCCTAAATAACCTATTAGACAGATCAAGAATAGGATCCCTTTATTTTATTTCTACTGTTACCTTGGGTCCATTGCATTGCTTAGTGTATTCTACTTTCAAAATATCTGGCAACTTGAGGAACATCTTTATTGTAGAAAGTGGAAGACATTTCTTTTTAACTCTGGGCTGGGAAAATTGTATAGAACATGTTATCAAGTGCATGTATTAAATTAGGGATCACTGTCAACCTTAATATTTTTAGTTTAGTTTTGTTGAAATTCCCATAGTTACAACTAGAAAATGATATACTGTAAGTAGATATCAACTGTATGTATTTAGGTGGCATGTTTAAGATTGTTTTTTTCCTCCTGTAATCTAAAAGAAGACTACTCAGTTGTTTTAATTTTGGAAATAAAATGTGGATAAATGGCTCTGATAAGGCTGAGGTATATAGATTTTTTTAAAAGTGAGATAGGTTCATTATTTGCGAGATTAATGGACCTTTCATGATCTCATGAGTTCAAAAGCTCAGCAACACCGATACTATTTTAATTTAATTTTCTATCAATGAGTCATTTGAATTTTTGTTTCCTGAGAATGCCGGCAAAATGCCTGCAGCTGAATGCGGCTAGAACTTTTTTTTTACATAGTAAAACAAGGTCAGAAGCCGTGAATTCTATTAAGAGGACTGAATGATCAATATTGATAGAAACAGTACTAATGATTGTAGAGTTCCTAGTTCCGGCAAAAACTTTTCACAGTTCTCAAAATTATTTTACCATAGTTTACCATAGTTTTTAGATTATTTCCTTTGAAGTGTTCTTGCCATGTAGCCAAAGGAAAATACTGCATGAATTTGAGGATTGGGGGTTTTAGAATGTGGTAACATGTGACCACTAAGAAACTAATGTTTTATTTCTAAGCTCATTAAACCATGATACGTATGTGGTAGAGCCTACAATTTACAGATGTTTTACTCTCAGTGATATAGAATGACATATACTGTATCTATAATACTTACTCATAGATAACAACATTGGTGCAGTGTAATGATATGTTGTGTTTTGATCATGTTTGTATTTCTGGGAAGCAGATCTAAGCTTTGTAAGAAAACAAATGTGTATCTGTATATTTAGTGTGTAATGACCCATCTGGGTTTAGCCAGTAATCAATAATCATTGGCAGTTACAGTGAATAATATCTAATTACATTTATATATATATATATATATATATATATTTATATATATTTAAAATTGAGGATGTTAAATAGATACCACAATTGTGCATATTACAATAATTAAAGCTAATGTCCCATTGGTTACACTTTTATTGCACTGATCCCCCTTCGGAGGCCTAAAGCAATAAGGCCAATCTGAAGGAATTTTGGGTTAAGTACCTAGATTTTTCTTGGAAATCTCAAGAATTATACCAGGATGACTATTGTGGCAATGGAAAATAAGTTGATTTCAGTGGAATGGTGACTGTATTTTATAGTAGCTTAGCAGTCAGGACCAAAATACCCCAAATCGTTCCCCCATGGATATCTATGGGAAACACCAGCAATTCCATGTGCCATCAGTAGTCAGACAATAATTGTCTGAAAATTAAACAGGCCAGTTTTCCAGACAAATACCCACAAAAGTACATGCAGACAATTCCCATTAAAGTCAAGGGAGTTAGTTTTGGAAATTTTGCCACCATAGCTACTTAAAAACAAGAGATTAAAAATTTCCTGAATGTTGAATTTCACCATTTTCTAGGACATCACAAATTATCTTCTCACTGGTGAAAAGTGTCCTGCCTTTTGCCGAGCCTTTTCACCAGGAAAAATTTCTCCAGTGAATCTTCGCCAATTTACTGAGAGCACAAGAATTCATTTTCATCAACAGAAATTTTGTCCAGGTTAAGATTGGCAAACTGCTATTATAAATATAGAGAATTGTCACCAATTTCTGTATGTCATTAACATCACCTCTTCTATGCCAACTTTTTAACATATGTCATTTTCTTTGTGGTGATAAATGAGGTGGTCAAAACATTCTAAAATTAATGCTCACTATGTTCTACTACTTATTATGGAGTTTATTTCCTATAAAAACCTGAATGTCAACAGTAATTTTCTATATTTGCTCTACAGAAAGTTGGCTTAAAAGTGTCCCAGGAAAAGGTCACATTTATGCTACATACCCCCAAAAATGGTCCAGAATACTATAAATGTACTTGTGGTGTTAATGCATGTGCAACCAGCACTATGAAATGTGTTGATGCTATATAAATACTGTACATGTTAATAATAAATAATAATATGAGCATTTGTGTTTTATTGGGTTTTAGGTCTTCAGAATATTGTACATTTTCTGAACCGATCCTGAGAAAAAAAGCTATAAACCTGCCATAATGAGCCATCAAGACTGTTTCACCTGCATGCTGAGTGCTAGATATAGTGCCCTGTGGGATGGAACCACCACTATGAGCTTTGCTTTCTAATTGCTTCTATTTCAGCCTAGAAATCACAGCACACTAAGTGAAAGTTGGGTTTGCATCCATTTATATTGATATGATACTTGTAATTTAGCTATGGGTACAACTGCACATGCCCGCTAATGCTAGTTTTATATACATATCAAAGATGTATTTTAATGGCTGTTGAACACGCCAACTGATATAACACAAGGCATTACAAAGTTTGCTGCTGTACCTTCCTCTGTGCTATTATTTCAAGACACGCAGTATCAGACACTACTATTATAGACATCAGGTTTTTTTTCTCTGCATAGATCTCAAGCCATTTTTAGTGTAGAAGCATAGTTAAAGAAGGAAGAAAGTAAAACAGAGGTAATTAGCAATAATTAGTATTGAAGTAGCCTGCATTCTGTCTTCCAGAAATTTAATTAGGTGAAGTAAGGGAATACATTGACAGGTTGTAGGCAAGTTAAAGGTGTAGAACCCGAAGGGTCTGCTGAGAAAAGAAGGAGACATATTGTCATTTGTCATATCTGCAAGTCCTTTGACATGTGGAGGAGGATTTGAGCGCACAGATAGTTTCAGGTTTTACAGCAGGATTTTTTATAAGATAAGGTATTATTTCAAGATGACTATAAGAATGTATCCTGTTCTATTTCAGAAAATATTAGTTCAAAGATATTAGACCGATTAATGTCAGATATTTTAAGAATATAAATTTATTGTAAATTTAAAAAAAAAAAGCAAAGGTAATACTTTATGGATAAAATCATTTTACAGATGTTTTTCTTACTGTAATAATGACTTTACAATATAATTGCTTGTGTCCCCTATTGAATTTCAGGATGCAAGGTAACATTAATAACATACAAAAATTGATTTTTCATGCAGAACCTTCTCCTAACCTGAAAATAAGGTTGAATTCATATATATGCTAATTTCACATAACCCAGCCAAGTCCTAGTTTGTAAGGAGATTTATTTAATACTAGGGCCAATACTCCTTCCTGGTAAAACTTCAAGCATGTTGATTAGCAGTACCCCTTTGATGGTTGTTCAGTATATGCAAAGTTTTAAACATTCAATGCTAATTGTGGCAACATTTTGGAATTCTGTGTTTCCAACATTAAGGGGTATCCCTAAAAATTAAGTTTAAAAGTTGGCGTAAAATAAATGGTACATTTATAAACATTGTTGAAATAAGGATTTCATTTTGGCTAGACATGAAATCATTATATATAGATTTATAAATAAATGAGATCTTATACTGCCTTCTGTGACATTATATTTGTGATATTAGTTGTGCATCCCACTTTCATAAATATGGTTCTAAGAAGAATACTTACACAATTCTTTCTTGCAATACATCTGTTATTTGTCCTTCCAGGAATTTACTCTAAAACGAATAATTGTTTGTCCCAGTCCAAACACCAATAGCATCCAATCAGACATTTTGGGGGTTACTTTGTTTATTAAACCAATTCTGACAAACTCCCATCCATGATGTTATCTTATTTATCAATAAAATCATTCTAAAAAGTCAGGAAAAAAATAAAGCAAAAACTCAAATTACTTTTTTGGATTATTGAATAAAACCCAGTGCAGATCACTACAGATGCAGTCACTTGGATTTGTAAGATAAATGCGTTGTGATCAGGGCTAATTGAAGAAACTGTGTTATCTAAAGTTATCTTAACTCATTTAATGCATTTAACCTTTTCATTAGCATACCAAAGCACCATTGTTTTCAATGGTGAACTCTTTAATTGGATGGGATGCTGTGACACAATATTCTGTGTTAAGTGGGATAAATGGGTTAGATGAGTTAAGTCACGACACATTTAACTTACAAATCCAAGTGACTGCATCTGTATATCTTCAAACTGTAAAAGGGACATCTACCTTTAATTTCTACATGACCTCAGCAGGTTTGAGATGGTGGATTTTCGGATTTCGACCATCTAATTTTTTGGTGGGGTAATTTTCGATCAAACATGGCCATTTTCGTTGGAATGAAAAATCTTATGAATCGTTTGATGGAACAATTTGAACAATTTGAACAATTCCACCAACATCTTTCGATTTCTCAGAACAGAAGATTTCAGGACAAGTTCTGTGAGATCCCGTATAGGCTAAAATGGCAATTAGTCAAAGTTTAAGGATAGGCCTGTACTTTGAAATTCTAAAATTCGAATATTCAAATATTTTCAATTTGAATCACATTTTGGGCTATTCAATTGTCAAAGTAGCCCAAAATTACTTTGAAATTCGAATTTAAAAAATTCGAATTGAATTAGAATTTTCACTTCGACCCTGGAATTTAAACCCTTGAGGGTAATAAAGTCACAAGAATCCAATCACAATAGTTCTATTGAACTTCAGTAAGGTGTTGGTGGAAACTGTCTTATAGCCCTCACTGAGACTATAGAGTATATTTGACAATGATGACTGGTATATGACATATATTACCTTGCATGAGGCACAGTTAAGCAAGAATTCCTTTAATATTATGGCTTTATGAAGAATAACAGTTGAAAACCCCAGTGGGCATAACAGTCGCATACCAATTCAATTACAAATGTTACCTGTAAATAGCTTCTAACGACTGCCCAGGAGCATCAATTTCAAACAGAAGCCACCAGGCATCAAGAAAAGTCACTAAATGATTTCCATGGTCCACCATCTGAAGCATGTAGTACACACTGTAACAAAGGAAAAAATACAAATAATTCATAGTTTAAAAAAGGCTTCAATTCCTGCATGGTGGTTGCTGGAAGAACTACATGAAAATAGTTTTTTTAATCATATATACCTTTATGTAGGTTTGCTTATGCTTTTCAGCAGGTTTTTTTTTTATCTTTCTGTTCATAAAATATTATGTCAAAGAAGGGGAATATTTTTCACATTCCCAATTCCTTCCTACTGTACTGTAGCTAGAAATGTCATCAGTGTTGCTGAAGATATTTCCAGTCAATAAACCCCAAGGCAAATACACAGAGAATAACATATTTAGCAATTTAAAATACACAATCTGAGACAGGAAGTAAATAATTAATCATACAACATATTGTCAAGACTATGAAAGAAGTGCTTTACCAGTAGAAATAAATATGTATGCATATATAGAGAGAGAACTTGAATATAGTGTGTTAAGCACATTTTATAAGACAAAAGGAATTTTCATTATATAATGTCCTTTCCCAGAGTGATCAAAAATATAAATTGTTCTTGAATTGATTATGGATAGATATTTAAAACCATAATGGTAAATGTGTGAAACCAGAAGGTTATATGCATTAATGGGTGGTTGTTCACCTTTAAGGGGCAGATTTCTATCAACTATGAACTATCAAATAGGCCAAAATTTGATTCAAATAGAAAACATTTTATTAGAATTAAAAAATTCAACCATTCGAAATACTGTATTTTTAAAAATTTTAATTCGACCCTTTGCCACCTTAAACCTGTCGAATTTCTGTTTTAGGCCATTCTATAACCTTTAAAGAGTCCTTTTGAAATTTTTGAGAAACCAAATTTTTTTGGGAGGAAATCGTTCGAATTGACGATTCAATTGAATAATTTCAACGATTTTAATCCGATTGAAAACTGACCTATTTGATCAAAATGGTCTGTTTTCGTTTGAAAAAATACTTTGATGGTAGAATTTCAAACTTTTTTCACTTTTTAATTCTACCCTTGATAAATCTGCCCCTTAGTTACAGTTACAGAATGATCAATTCTACCCAACTGTTCATTCGATATTTTTTATTTATTTATTTTTTTAAATATTTGCCTTTTTTCTTTGCAGCTTTCAATTGCTGAAATTGCAAACTGGAGAGATGCTGAATAAAAAGCTAAATAACTAAAAAACCAGAAAAGATAAATGAAAACCAATTGTAAATTGTCACAGAATATCACCCTCTACATGATAATAAAAGTGAATTTTAAGGTGAACAACCCCTTAAAGGTGGGGATGGAGTGAATGTAGATAACATACATCATATTTATAAATGGGCTTAATTTTTTTGGGTAGTAGGTACAGTAGGGGCATTTATTGAATATTTATTTCCACAAAATTGAGAAAACTCAATTTCTGATTGTTCCTGCAAAAACTTCTATCCCTCATATGTAATAAAAGGTACTAAGTTTCCCCAGGGGCAGTAACTAATGGCAACCAATCATGTTTGCTTTTAAACAGGTGACCAATAAATGTTCAATACTGATTGGTTGCTATTGGTTACTACTCCTAAACAAACTTAGTGCCTTTTATTACATAACCCCCTATAGGTAATGGTGTTGTTTATTTCCATATTGTTTACTATAAACTGAACAATATTAATATGATTCCTGGACCACACAGGATCCATTATATGCCAGTGAAATGAAGATCTTTCATAATTTGGTGTCCTTTTTCAAAAAACATACAATCTTGAATTCAAAACATAAATCTTGCATTCATGGAATATGTTGGATTCACATGCCTTTTTCTAATTGATAGTGCAGGTATAATATCTGTTATTCAAAGTGCTTTTACAAAATTCACGTGAATGGATCGAAGTTCGATCGAATATGATCAAATTCCGATTGTACCATTTTTTTCGGATATTTGGCCTCTTCGATCATCAAATACCGAATTATCGAATAGATCGAATGATCGGATATTCGATAATTCGATCATTCGATGACTGAAGGATTTAAAATTTTAAAATCCTTTGAATGCCTACTTCGCCAGATTGAACCTACCGAATACCAATAGAAGCCTATGGGAACCCCCCCATTGGCTTCTTTTACTAAGTCCTGCTTGAATACCATTTGTACGATCGATGCCTCGATCGTTCGAATCATACAAATTTTTCAGAGGCTCGAAGGAAAAAGTAAGATTTTTTCGTGAAATTGAATGATCGGTGTCCGATCGTATGAATTCATCGAGAATCAAATATCGAGCAATATGATAGCCTAAAACTATCGATTTGTGGGGAATTTTTGTAAATTTGTCCTTTGCTAAAGGTCGAAATAAATATTTGAATAAAATTCAAATTCAAAAAATTTCAAATTGCAAAGTAATTTTGTGCAAAAATTTGATTTAAATAGAAAATTTTTTTGAAGTACTGGCCCTTCAATTTCAACACTTCACCACCTTAAAGCTGCTGCATTGCCATTTAACCTATGGGGGGGCCTCACAGAACCTGTCCTTAAAAGTTTCAAGAATTCGAAGGATTTTGCTCAAAATCGTTCAAATCATTCAATTCGAACTATGCAATCCAACGATTCAAATTATTTTTATTCAATCGATAATGGACCTATTCAATCTAAATGTCACGAAAACACTTCGCTCCACCACACTTTACTCTTGGGTTTGGCTACAAGGGGTTACAATCAGTCTCTCAATGACCTTACACACAGGTTAGACTAACATCAGACACCCCCAAAACACACCAACACCCACAAAGTTCATTCGCTGCCACCATCTATCATTAACAGGCGATAGAAACCTAAGGTGAATATTCCCCTGCCCTCTACAACAGGTAATAACTCACACTACACAATACATCAAACACTCTCTCCTATGGTAGTTAGTCAGGGTAAGATCCTACTAGTCTAACAAGCACTCCAGCAGCCAAAGGGTTAATTCACACTCAAACACACTTTCCTGCTAGCCGTACTAGTTATCAAACATACAAATAGGCAACTTTCCCTTTTCACACATACAGAGAGTTCATACACTTAGGCACAAGCATTCATATGGGCTATGAGTTCATTTAGAGCACAAGGATTAACGTATTAAATGATATTTTAATATTACAAGAAACAGTGCATATGTATATAAAAATGGTATTACAAAAATGACATATTATTGCAAAACAGTAAATAAAATAAAAGGGAATAAAACACAATGAAAACCCTTACTTTGCCAAGTTTATAAGTTGTCAATGTATCCTCTGAGGCAGGAGTTGAAAGTTGGACATACAATTCACTTGGAAAATGAAGCCTCCTTGTATGACAAAGGGATATTGGATCTATTACCTTTTTATTCCCTGCTGGGACACTCCCCTCATTACCTTATGCAGGAGGTAGGAGTGCCAAGGAACATGTCATTTATGACCCCCTGCAGGGGGTTTGCTACTTTCAGGCAATATTCCCAAATATCCCTTAATATAATATGGGTGCTTGCCAGTACCCAATACTATAATAAAAACATGGGCAGGCTCTGATCCATATGTGGGCAAACAGAACAATACCAAACACTAATAGTTTCCCATTTTCCAGTCCCCCAGAAACCAGTTCTCCTAACGGGTGGGTATAGGCTGGTCCTGTTTGGTATTGTTAGGAAGCTTGTGACCTCCTCATAACCAATATGTAAGTTATGAGGTTGTGAACCCTATGACACAGGAGATATGGATACTTTCCTATAATCCATAATTTTCTACTAGCTATCCACCCCCCTGCTGCTCTAGGTCCACAGCTCTGTTCTTTGATCAGCCGATCAAAGAACATACTGGCCAGCTTCCTGGTGTGGCTCCAGATCGTCTCAAAAAGAGAGATATGGTTCTCACCTTTCCACAGCCCCCCTGGTGAGATATACAATCAAGGGTCTCTGTGTGAGACTTTGACCAACTGTTTTGCTATGTGAACTATTGATGCCAGGGCAACGCTGCCTTGGCATGACACTAAATAGCGAAAAAGCTTTTTTTTTTCACTTAAAAGATTTTGCCCTTAGTAAATCTGCCCCTTAGAGTTGTCTGTAATTTGGATCTTCATACCTTAAGTCTGCTAGAAAATCATGTAAGAGTTAAATAAACCCAATAGACTGGTTTTGCCTCCAATAAGCATTAATTATATCTTAGCTATGGTTTTATTATTACACAGAAAAAGTAAATCAAATTTGTATACATTTGTATAATTTTGTTTTTGAGTTTGGGAGATGACCATTTTTAATTTTGAGCTTTCTGGATAATGGCTTTCCAAATAATGGATCCCATACCTGTAAAAGTAAATAGCTACAATGGTTCTTAATAGAAATGTATAAATGCTAGTATCCAAAAAGTTTGGATTTTCTGGATAATTTTATTGTAATTTTGAACACTGTATCTTGTCTACTTAAAAACTAAAACATTACATGAACACTATAGTATTGTTTTGCCACTATTATGGAGTCATGCAGTTTAGTTACCATCAATTACAAGGTACTGCTTTGTTATCACAATAAATAAAAGCAGATTCAAACTATTTGCTTAAAATTACGTCCAGGAATGCTAAACTTTCTGGACAAGGGGTTTCTAAATAATACCTGGATATAAGATTTGGTAAGATTAGTTGGTAATAAAAAATTCATGTTGCACTGTTATGATTTCTTGTCTAGCCACAGTTGTATTTGAAGGTGGTTGTTGGGGGCTGGAAATATCTGCAGTTCATCACACAAATACCAGCTGAACTCATGGTACATATTTCTTCAAATAATGATCCAATGCAGAGGAAGTCATTTAACACAAATAGGATATTACGCATTATACACATGCTTTATTAGCTTAATCTCTTCAATGCTATAACATTTGTACAGTTTTCATTAACAATTGCTGTTGGCTAGTGTTAAGAAGTCCTGGTCATTTGAGTAAAAAGCATCTTATTCCAAAAACCTGATATTATCATAAAAAGGTGCTGCTTTTACGGGGCATTACCTGTCAGTGCTGAAGGGGTAAATACTGTATTTCACAGCGAGAGATTTAATTATGCATTTCTGAAAATCATTTGCACTTTCTTACTGCAAGTGATATTGTGCTGTGGGCCAAAAGAGCTTTTCGCATCTGCTCACCACTTAACATCACCTCCTACATTCAAGAATTGTTCTTAATTAACTACAAACTTGCTGTTGTCATTTGCAAAATGGTATTTTATATCAGGCCATCTTTCTGAATATTTCACAAATCAGAAAGTTTATTTGTGTCATTGGAGTTTGGAGAAAAGCGAACTGGAAGATGTTATTTTCTTCATTGCTTCTAATTAGACAAGTATTTATTAACAGATGCCTATACATCTTTGAAGAATGGCATAAATTCTACCTTCTTCACATTTCTAGGTATATCTTGAACCTGCTAATCACTATATCATACAGGATAATATCTGATTAGGTATAGAACATACATAAACACTTTAAATTAAAGTTTAGAGGCATGCAGATGTTGTAGTAGCTTATTTCAGAATCTAAAGCTGTAGGTTTGCCTGGACATTCCTTTTTCAAAATTATATATGGTATACAGTATTACTGTCCATTATTCATATGATCATGCAGTTATAAGCAGATACTTACCGTATTTTACCAATTTCTTTGCATGGCTCCACCTAAAACATTGTAAAGAAGTTATTTACTTATTGTTGAAATGAAGTTTATCCAATATGACATGAATTAGTGAACAGTCCTAGCTGAGCTGAAGACATTCACCATGGTGGAACTATTGAGATACAGTATGTAAATATGTGATGATACAGTTCACTTAAGCCCAAGTACATATTTGATCATTTTTATAAAACATTTTGAACTCTAGTTTGTCATACAACAGTAGCTAATAAAATAGTAGTCACATTATAGTTCTATCTAGCTTAGGGCTGAGATGAAATCTTACACAGCCAAAGAATGTATCTTGGTTTCATGCTGTGTCGATTTTCAAGTGTTGGCTTTAATTATTTATTATTTACTCATTTTTAACATTATCTTGACATTTTCATTAAAATTAAAAGTGCAATAACAAAATTGCTTACAACTTATTCTGTAACTATTTTGTTATTACAAGACTCATTTTAGCTCCAGAGTGTGGCACCTACACAGAGTTAATGCATTTCCAAAATGCATTCTCTATCACATTTAGCAAGAACATGATACTGAGTCAGCACAGAAAATCATTATATTAAGCAGGATTCTTGCTTAGTATGAATTTTATAATAGAGCAAGCAGACCCTCCCCTCTAGTCAAAACCCAGACATTTACATAAAGAATGCCTTGTACCTGATTATAGAGAAGCAATTACTATGCAAAGTATCATAATCATGTAGTGAATACATAAATTAAGCAGGTAGTCATGATAAAAACACTTTGGGGCAGATTTATCATTGGTCGAATTTCGAATAAAAAAAAATTTGAAATTCGACCATGGGAATAGTAGGTGAAGTAAAATCCTTTGAATTCGAATATCGAATTCAAGGATTTTACCACAATTCAATCTATCGAATTGGAAAAAATCAATTGATCGAATAATCGTTCTAATCAATCGATTTGAACGATTTTATCCTTCCATTGAATTTTTTTTATTTGATCAAAAATAATGATTCCCAATTCGGTAGCTTGGATCTGGCAAACTAGGTGGTCGAATAAAAAGTTTAAAGGGGAAGTACTTCGACCATTGAATGATCGAATATTCGAATAAAATTTTATTCAAATATTCGAATTATTCGAATTTGAATATTCGATGGTCGAATTTGCCTAATTTGAATATTCGAAGATTCGAATTCAAATTTAGTAAATCTGCCCCTTATTGTATCAACAAAAATGCCTTCTGCTGATTTATAGTAAATTTTTATGGAGCTTATGCAGATTTTACTTTGGAAAGAAATTATGAATTTAGTCTTGTCTAATGGCATCCTTATTTTAATTTGCTAGCTTCCACTGAATGCAAATAAGAAATTTAAATTAAACCTAAACTGACCATATCTTGTAAAATAAAGACTGGCAGCATTCACCATTGCTGCTTTTAAATTCATTGGTGTATTTTAACCCAGCCCCTCACTATGCTTCTACTCATAGCTCAACCTCAGCTGAATTTTTATACTTTTACAGCTGAGTGATTATCAGGATGAAATTTGTAATTATAAATAAAGGTGGCAAAAGAATTTTATTATAAATGTATCTATTATTGTAATATAAAAGCAAAATACCATAGGTATGATAAAATGCTGCTCTCTCTCTCTACAGCTTCAATGCAGAGATATCTGGATATTTTCCATTTTAGAACTAAACATTCCTGTGTACCCAGCAGTTCAAGTTATCTACCTACAAAAAAATTTAAATCCTTACTAAGGATGATGGGTATTTGTATAATACACTGGCCACACCTTGCATTTGCTTATACGGTATATATTTTTTAAGCAATCATTAGGACCTTATATCCTAGATGCCAATGATGGATAGGAAGTGTGTAGTCTAAATAATGTTATATTAATAGGGAAGGCTTACAGCGTAACATTTTGAACTATATTTCCATTAATAGTTTATGAATATCAGACTTTTGGGAAGATGGAAAGAAGACCATGAGACACAACTATTTCAGTAGGGTACCATTCTACTGAATAACCCACCCCAAATTCTAAAGGAGGAATGTAGGGAATTCATGGGGTTGTCATAAAATCTTTTTGTTATTGTCATTATACAAAACATGTTTTGTTTAAAGGGTAACAAATTTTTTAGTAGCTGTATGCACAAAATATCTCACTGTCTCACTAAATATATTGCTAATGGGTTGAGTGCAGAGGACCTCTTGTATTTGTCTATATGTATTTTGTGGTCACAACCTCATTGCACCCCAGCCTAATGTTTTTAAATGATAAAAGAAAGATAAAATATGTATATATATATATATATATATATATATATATATATATATATATATATATATATAGAGGCACCTTTGAATTCAGACCATAAGCAGTTTTAACTAAGGATCTGGACGATGGCTGCAATTAGTAAAGGGGATATGAAACATCAAACTCACTGATCAAAGGAATGTTCACTTGTGATGAGGGTTGATGATGCATGCATATCCCTACTGAAGTTTTTACTAATGATGATTGATTTGATCTGGCACAAACACCTAAGCATTAGGAGAACATACAAGCAAAGCACATGTGTAAGAAAATTACTCAGATACAGCATATATTGATGGATTTACTATACATAAAAGTTTTTACATACAAATTAGTTTTGTATATTTTTTTTAAAAAGTGCTGTATCATTCGTTCTAGATCACTCTTTTGCCATCATTCTAGTAAAGAGTATAGAAAACCTTGATTGAATTTTATTGCACCTACAGCTGAGAGCCAATAGGGATGCAGCTAAACCAGCATTTGAAACAGAAAATAATGTTCAATGTTAATTTAAAACTATCATGAAGTAATCTAAAATAAATACATGACCTACTTATTTCTATAATATATATTTATGCAAGGAAATATTCATTTTAAAATTAGGGCAACTGCTGAATGAAGTTCATCATTAGTTGATTAATATTTTATTTATAATTAGTTCTTTCATTTACTTTGACTCTTTCATTTAGTATCGACCAACCACAGTTATAATTATATAAATATGTGTTACAATCACGTCAGAAAACTTGAGTTGAAAACCAGTCTTAACAAGATACATGTTTGAGAGGATGGTATTTGAGTATTAGCACATGTAATTTCTTCTTCTTAGAGTTCTGCATTTGCTTGTTGTTCTAAATATTAAAGGGCAACAGAGAATGTTATATACACATATCTTAAACATGAGCACAAAAACAGAATCTTTGTTAAAAATGTATTCTGCCTATTCTTTTAAAAAATCCATATTTTAAAGCAGTAACATATCATTACATTTACTCCATCTCCACAGCCCTCTCCTTGTAAGGTAATTAGCTTTGTAAAAATAACTCCACCCTTTCACTTTTATTTTTTACTTTTATTTTATTCTAGAAAATGTTTCTTAAATAATCTAGTGAGTATGATGGGAAACCTCACATTTTTGTGATACCTATAGTTTTTGTAAATATCCACCTTGTTGCCTGGCATATTGAAATTTTCCGAAATTAAAAAAAAATTCTGCCTATTCTTTAGAAAAAATAATCATTTTCACATGTTTACCCTATAAAAAAGGATCTGTAAGAAAATTATCTATTTTACCAAAAAGCAGTAATATTTTATTACCTTAACTCCATCTGCAATAATCCCCCTTTTTAACATAATGAACTCTATCCATCTCCAAAAATCTCCCCTTGTAAGATAATGAACTCTGTAGAAACAAACTGCGCACCTCCCAAGGAGAACTCTTTATCAGCATTTGAGATAATGAGGAAGTCGCTGTATAGCTGTACTGATGATTGAATGGGGAAACTGTGTTGTTTTAGTCACAGAAATAACAAAGCTATTTGTTAATTAAATCAATATTAAAAAAGTACAATGTGTACAGCACAATCTGTACCCATTCCAGTAAAACTGAAAAATGGGGCATACTGCCTCCTTGACAAAATGATATGCTGTCAAGCTGTGATATCCATTGGAAATGGTATACCGGTATTCCTGTTTTCTTACATATTGTTCCAATCCTTCATGGTGGTTGACTTCAGAATTTCAGTAAATGTTTTTCATTATTCTAATTCCAAAGAATTTTGGAACATCATATTTCTGGTTTACACCAGTCATTTGAACTGAAGAAGCTGCTCGGATGAGCAGTGAAACATCTTCATTAAAATTTCTCAGCAAGTCCAGTTGGTTTGAGTTACCTGAGTTAAATATACCATGACTGGATGAATGTGAATCTTCATAGTCATATAACACAAGGTTATTCATCCAAGTATTGTGTGACGGTAACTGAAAAGCATTCCTCTCATAAATATCCTTATATATGTATATACTGTATAAAAGAGTGATAGAATAGATAGATTAGATTAAAGAAAAACAAGGATATAACTATTTGCCTTCACCCTAAACAAATGCTAATTGCTAAATGTTTTGTTTTTAGCATCAAGGGAAAATTGGAGTGAAATTTAACGTGGGAACAGATGACATATCAATTGAAGAAGTGAATGCAATCATAAATGATGGGAAATACCATACAGTACGTTTTACAAGAAGTGGGGGTAATGCGACTTTGCACGTGGACAACTGGCCGGTAATAGAACGTTATCCCGCAGGTAAGAATTTTAATTTCTAAAAACAACTTGATGAATAGTATGAGATAGATGAGAACATTGTAGTGAAGTAAGAAAGGCTTCAGTTCTTTAGAATGCACAATGTTGGCCAAAAATACTTTTATATAAACTTATTGTGGTACAGTTATAATAATTACAGTATTCCAGATCTTGTTTTATTTACCATAGATGGAAAGGTTTTGACAAAAGTAAAATGCAAAAAAAAAGTAAAACACACACATTAACAATAAGGTTTTAATATTTCTGCAAACACTTGAATAACTCAAAGCCTTTTTGAGAGTCTGGGCAAGTGCAACCTGTTCAGCCTGTCTATGGAGATTCTCATTCACCCAGGTTATGATATACAGTATCTTGTAGAGTTCTAAGTCTAAAGAGTTAAGGCTGAAGAAGCCACTTGGATAAGTGGTGAACCATTTTCAAGAAAACACAGTTCAGTTGCTTTAGACTTAACTGTAATAGATACTGTTTAGCCTGGTGCCTCAGTCCACATACTTGAAAAAATGTTATGGATAGTATAATGGTTTATTTTAATTGTTTAATGTCTTTACTCATTTAGCTGTGTAGAGCAAAAGTAAGACATAGCTATAGTGCTTCTAAGCTATACAGAAGAATATGCAATTACATAAGATTTATGTAGGGGAATGTAATATAAGTCGGTAAGGCAAAAACTATTCGCAATGCGAAAATTTATGCCTCTGTGCGAACAATTTTAGCTTTGCGCGAATTTAATATAGCTTTTGCGAAACCGGAAACTGTTTTACCGATAACTTCCGACAGTGGAAGAGAGTTTGCGAATTTTACAGCTTGCGCCAATGCGCAGTCAATGTAATAAAACTTCTTACTGAAAAAGTCGTTAGGTTTGCTCCTAAAGATTACGATACCTTCAAGCACTTCTTAAGAGTGCGCAATTTAAATTCGCAATGCGCAATTAAAAGTCGCACTGCACAATTAAAATTCACAATGCAATAACAGTTTACGGAACCATATTACATTGCGAGATGTGGATTTTTAATCTTATTGATGCGCATTCTTTTGCTCTTTGCAAATTTAATTACATTCCCCCATTAAACTTATGTTACAGTATATCCAACTTTTTCATAATGTACAAGGTCATGTTGAGTGGAATGTGGTAGTCATATGGCGAGACTATCCTGTCTAAGTTTATTAACTATGCTAACATGAATATGTCCAACATTAGTCTTTTAGATAATATCACTCCCTGAGAATAAATTCTTTGCAAAATAATTATAGGATTTAAGTAGTGCTTTGTGCAAAATGAATGGCTTGTGGAATGCAATCTACAGGTAGTGAATCTTATTATATTTCATGTAGTATAACCCCCAGAAATCTAGTCACATTTTTGTGTATATTTGAGTGAGGAAGATGTTTAGTAATCAAATCATAAATTAAATAAAACTTTTGTGAATTATAAGCAGGGCTCATGATATATTTTACAGATTAGTTGTGACAATGATAAAAGTACCAAATGGAGGCCCATGTATTAAAAGTAAATTTTTTTGTGGTATAAGAGCTTTTTTAAACCACAATTAAACTTTGTTCATGAAGGTTTTCATGGTATATCTAGTAGATGTAAATCTAGAGCAACTGGACTTGCTGATTAATCATTGAAGACATTTAAAGTCAGTCAGTTAAACTGAAGAAGTTCCTCAGATGAGTAGTGAAATGTCTTCAATGATTAATTAACAAGTCCAGTTGCTCTAGACACAATTAAACTTAATTTCTCTAAAACCACAAATCCCATGAAAGTTATTAAAATATTGACTTCTATGGGACCTCAACTGCTTTTACTTGGAGGAGTGTTGTAATAGAGCTTTATGAGGTTATACAGAAAGATATAATTTGTAAATAAAAATGAAATCTGATTATTAGTAAATAGACCCCTTATTTATGGTGTTTCACTGAAAGCATACTATATAGCAAAATAATTTATGTAGCACACTTCTTTCATACATAATGCTGTCTACTTGGATGGTTCCATGGTTAAAAATGGTGGCAGCATATTGGTACTGCAAAATTTAAAGAACTAGCTGATAATTTTCCTTCCATCTACTATGACAGTGTCCCTGTCCTGCGTCCCACTGAGTTCTGTGCTGCTATATATCTGATCAAATTAGACCAAAACAAGAGAAAAGTGTCAGTTCAATGGTCTGTTACAGGCTTGCAATGCCTAAATATATTTGTACAGATTCACTCTGATGACCAGCATTTTCATCTGTACCAGTTTAGATCAAACCCTAGGATATCAGGCAACCATTCACATGCCCAGTCAACAAAATGTAATGGTAGATTCTACAGAGGTTGAAGGAGTGGTATAATATATGCATATAGAATACACATTAGTACAGTACCTGCATGCAAATGATTACCTTGTGTTCAATGAAGATGAAAATGGAGTACATGTGATACATTAATTAGGATTATGGATGCCTGAAGAAAACATTAATTGACTTGAAGCCTAGGTTATTACCTGGTGCAGAAAGCCATAAAACGCTTTCACCTGTATCCTAGCCTGCCTCCTAAAATTGGACTACACCTGATCATCAACATGGAAGTTTCCATTTGGATGTTCAAGTTACATATTGTTATCTACCCATTATCACATTTCTTTGTATTTGTGAGATTTTATTAAGCACTCAAATCCATTGGGGTGTATAATGCAAAAGTCCCTCAGTCCAATAAGCAACTTTGATGACTCTTAATTAAATACAGATGAAGCCACTTTGGATTGTGTGTTTGTCTGACACAGAATAACTAAACTCAGATATCCCATTTAACTCACGTATCACAGAATATTGTGACACAGCATCCCATCCAATTAAAGAGTTTACCATTGAAAACATTAGTGCTTTGGTATGCTAATGAAAAGGTTAAATGCATTAAATGAGTTAAGGTAACTTTAGATAACACAGTTTCTTCAATTTAACACACAAATCCAAGTGGTTGCATCTGTAGGATGACCTGAAATACCTGGTTGGTTTCTATACTGGATTCTAGAAAATCTACACCATTGTTGGGTCCTATACCTTGGTGAAGGTGTTTTCCAAAGATTCAGCTAATGCCATTGGTCAAGATTCAATCAAAGAAGAAAGTTCAAACACAGATTATTCAGTAGTGCAGAGAGAACGCTAACAAAACGGACCATTACACACATATTTATCACATATCATGTCATATCAAAAGCATTGTTTTACTTAATTGGTTGAGGTTTTACTGCATCATTTGAATAAGCATTAACTCTGCTTCATTGGTTTGATTATTACTGTGTCATGATGCTAAGGATAACTTTTGTATCTGGGCAGAGAGTTTGTTCCTGGCCAAAGTTAAATTAGTGGCAGATTAATCAAGGGTTGAATTGAAAAATCTAATTTTAAAATTAGAATTTCAAGCTAATTTTAGTGTACTTTGACTAGGGAATAGTCCAAATCCAATTCAAATTTGAAAAAATAATAAAAATTTGAATATTGAAATGTATCATATAACTTCAACTATTCGGCATCTAAATCTGCCGAATTACTGTTTTAGCATATGGAGCACCTCCTAGAACTTAAAAAAATCGAAGTTTTTTAAATACAAATCCAAATTCGTGTACAGCCTATTCATGAGTTTAAAATTTTGGTTGGTCTTTTTTTTATTCAACTTTCAAATTTATTTGCCAGCGGCGAATCGCGGGAATTCGTCGTGAATTCGCCCCTGCCGAATAAATTCGCCCATCACTAGTCTTGAAAGATAATGGCACATACACCTCAAAGGTAAACCTATGATATGATCACATACACCTTTTTATCTCATGATCAGAGATTAGATCAGACTTTGACAGGTTTATCTATCAAGGCAATGAAGCATCGTAATGATGTGTATGCCTTTTAAAGGCTATGATGCTGTGTTTTCTGTAGGTACCCAGCATGTCATATATGTAAACTAAAAAAGCATAAAAGCTCATCTGGATAGTGCTGAGAGCGCACAATACCCTGGCAATGTCTTGGCTTGCATTACTGTTCTTATGTAATTTGTCTCAGCTAAGGGTATTGCAATAGCTTTAAAGTAGAATTACTTTAATAAGCACAGTCCAGTGGAGCTCCCATAGACCTAGTATAAGCACAGAGTGGATCCAATATTAAGACAGTTTCACTCATTGAATATAAATATACATAGTAACATACATAGTAAGTTAGGCTGAAAAAAGACTCACGTCCGTCAAGTTCAACCTTTTTAACTTTTTTTTATTTTAAATGCCTAACTGCTAGTTGATCTAGATGAAGGCAAAAAAAAAAAAACCATCTGAAGCCTCTCCAATTTGCCTCAAAGGGGGGAAAAATTCCTTCCTGACTCCAAAAAGGCAATCGGACTAGTCCATGGATCAACTTGTGTAATGAGCTACGTATCTTCCATAAACCTGTATTCCCTCACTTGCTAAAAAGCCATTCAACCCCTTCTTAAAGCTATCTAATGTATCAGCCTGTACAAGAGTTTCAGGGAGAGAATTCCACATCTTCATAGCTCTCACTTTAAAAAACCCCTTCCGAATATTTAGGCGGAACCTCTTTTCTTCTAAATGGAATGGGTGACCTTGTGACAGCTGGAAAGACCTACTGGTGAATAAAGCATTAGAGAGATTATTATATGATCCCCTTATATATTGATACATAGCTATCATATTACTCCTTAAGCGCCTCTTCTTCAGAGTGAACATCCCCAATTTTGCAAGTCTTTCTTCATAGCTAAGATTTTCCATACCTTTTACCAGCTTAGTTGCCCTTCTCTGTACCCTCTCTAATACAATAATGTCCTGTTTGAGTGAGGGAGACCAAAACTGTATGGCATATTCTAGATGTGGCCCTACAAGTGCTCTATAGAGTGGAAGAATGACCCCCTCCTCCCGTGACTCTATGCCCCTTTTAATACAGCTCAGGACCTTATTTGCCCTTGATGCTGCTGACTGCATTGTAGTTAAGGAGACATTGTCAGAAACTGCACCCTAAATCCAGAGCTGATGCTAGGCTCCCTGGTATCAGCTCTTGCTTTTGAATCTAACAATTGCCTTTCACCTCTGGAGGAGCCCTCGGCCAATAAGATGCCACCAGGTCTTAAAAAGAGAGGAGCCGAGCAAGGGTTCTGGACGAGCAAGGGGCACAATCATTTACCAAGGATATTGGACAAAGGCAACACAACTTGCAGGACAGGCCAGATAACACAGCATGAAACAGGCAGGCTGGGCCAGAACAAGCAGAGTTGAGAACAGTCAGACAGTCCGGAATCAGGATTGGAGAATGTAGAATAGTCAGCAGACAGGCAAAGGTCAGATTGGAGCATTCAGAATAGACAGGCAGGCTAGGGTAAGGATATAGAGTTCAGGATAGTCAGGCAAACAAGCAAGGGTCAATTAAAAGAAGTTCAAGTAGGATTCATGTAGAATACACACCCAGGAACTAGCTAATAGAAACATACAACCAGAACTCAGAAGGACGCATGCGGCGGGCGTCCCTGCCTGCCACATGGTAAGCCACTAGACCTCTGGGTAACTTTACAGACACTGTCCTCATGCATATGAAAAACAAAAGGAATTCTTGGAATAAAAGCCCATTTATATGGAATACTGCAAAGATTGAAGCTTGCCCAGTAGATTTTTAATGTCAATGCATCCACTTCCCTGACTTTACATGTGCTGGTCAGAAAAACCTGTACTGCTGCTGAACCCACAATAATTCCAAAACTGATCTGGCCTGGTTGTGCTTTAAAATCCACTGGGCAAGCTTTGGTGCAATGATCCCCAACCAGAGCAACATGTTACTCACAAACCCATTGCATGTTGTTCCCAGTGACCCCGGGCCAGATGCTTATTTTTGAATAATTGGCTTGACGGCAGGTGTTGCCCCCCCCCATCTCTTTTTCCATCTCAATGTTGACGGTAAAAAAAGGTTAGGGAGCCTCACTCTAGGGCAGGGGTCCCCAGTAAGCCACATTCAAATGTAAAAAGAGTTGGGGAGCAACACAAGAATGAAAAGAGTCCCTGGGGTACGAAATAAGGGATGTGATTTGGAGACCCTGTGTGGACTGGTAGTCTACAGGAGGCTCTACTTGGCACTATACTTCGTTTTTATGCTATCACAACTTAAAACTTGCTTCCAAGCCTGGAATTTAAAAATAAGCACCTGCTTTGAGGACACCCAGAGCAACATCCATATGGGCGGAGAGCAACCTGTTGCACACAAGCTACTGGTTGGGGACCACTGCTCTATGGTATACCATATATGTGGAAATTTTAAGAGTGACCCTGAGCCTTTTTCCCAGCATTTCTATAGATTATATAATTATCTTCAATAGGATTATATTTATTTACATTGCTTGTTTACTTGCCAAGGTTATCAAGACATTTGGGTGCAGCCTAAAACACATGTAAATGTTCTTGACTTCCCTTCCAAATTGAAAAATCTTCCACCATTCCAAAGCATGACTGCTTCCAAAATGAACAAGTTAGAATTAAAGGGAAATCCATTGCTGTTTTGCTCCAAAAAAAAAAAATACTGTTTTATGGCTTCCCTAATGATGATTGAAAAGAGAAGATCTAATCATGATTTAAACATTCTACAGTGGCTTTATGTATTTAAAGTGTTCATGAAATATAAACTAGATAAACGCATGTACCATTCACTTTCAAGATAAGAGCACATTAATGTAGGCATGAAAACCTCTGCATTTTGAGTATCCATGGTTACTGCAATTGGTCGAGAATTAATCTAAATCTGGGTCCAACAACAAATCGCTAATGGCTGGAACTGAAATACTAAATAATACACTTTTTGGAAATTACATGCAGTATGCATATAACTCTAACAGGCTTATGAAATGTTCCAAGTCCACATTATTCATTTTAGGCAACCTGTATATTAACACAGCTGCAGTGCCATAGATTTCTTTTCATATTCTGTAAAAATTCAAGTATATAGGGATAAATCTGGATGAAACAGTACACCAAGCAAGAATGCCACATAATTTAAGTATGTAATAGCATTTAATCCTGGGTACTTGTACTGCTGTTCCTTGCCCGTAGTACCTGGAAACCCAGCATGCCTTTTTAGACTTATTTGCTTTCTTAGTCAATGGCAAAGTCTTATAACTAACTGTTAAGAAGTTACAAATGCACCATAAGATGTTTTTACATTAAGAGACGATAGAGAAAATATTTAGAACATGCCTCTTAAAAAATATCTCCCTAAAGTAGAGGGACATAAAGATTATGGTGGTCCACTTCTCACTACTGATGAAGTCAGGAATGGATACCCTTTTCATTAAAAGAGACTAGAACCCTTTGAGTTAGAGCATGAGTTAGAACCAAAATTGAAGCAATAAATAGGTTGAGTAAGGAGAGGAGGAAAAATTATTTGGCGTATGGGCCTATGGTTGAACGTTTTCTGGAGTCGAAGCATCCCAGATTGGCACTGACTGGAATGAAAATATAATCACAGATTCTTCAGACAACTTTATTTCCCAATCCATTGAATCTAGTCAATTAGGTGACAGAAGACACACACATTACCCAGGGTTTTGGAGTTTTACCATACCTATAATACACTGAAGTAGTTTCAATTCTGAATTTATTCTCAAGTAGAAAAGCATTATAAACAGGTTCTTTTTATTCAAACTTCCTAAAATTATTAATAATTGACAGGTTCAAACTCTCAGCATCAATAAGTGGAATGCTACAGTATATACACCTTTTCTTCATTAAGAGGGTTATTTACTAAACTCCGGATTTATCTATTTAATTATTTCATTAAAAAAACAAGACCAAACTCCCATGCCTGATTTGACCTTATTTATTAATTAGATGACTGAAATTAATCAGATCAGGAAAAAATTCGATAAAATCATGTAAAACCTGAATTTTTTCTCGAATGAATCGATTTTTTTCAGGTTTTCGCTGAAAACCCCATTTTTTTTGCATTATCACACTAAACCCAATGAAAACCGATGCCATTGACTTATACAGGACTAGGGATGGCGCGAACTGTTCGCCGGCGAACTTGTTCGCGCGAACATCCGCTGTTCGCGCTCGCCGGAAGTTCGCGAACGTCGCGCGACGTTCGCATTTTGGGTTCACGTCAATTTGGCGCATTTTTTTTGCCGCATTTTTTTGCCCTCTCACCCCAGACCAGCAGATACATGGCAGCCAATCAGGAAGATCTCCCTGGACCACCCCCACACACCCCCTGGACTAAAAAAAAAAATGTGCATACCTCCCGAGTCCCAACTGTCCCTCTTTTGCGAGCTCAACCCTCTGTCCCTCATTTGTACTGGAAAGACCCTCTTTTTGGAGGACCCTCTTTCACTGGAAAGACCCTCACTGAACAGCCAGAAAAAGAAGCAAAGATTTGAACTTGGCTTTTGGCAGAGAGTCCAGAACAGCTAACAGGTGCAGGTAAGATACTTTGTAACACTTTTGACATAAGAAAATAATGGATTTTTCTTTTCCCTTGATCCCCCTCTGGCATGCCACTGTCCAGGTCGTTGCACCCTTTAAACAACTTTAAAATCATTTTTCTGGCCAGAAATGTCTTTTTTAGCTTTTAAAGTTCGCCTTCCCATTGAAGTCTATGGGGTTCGCGACGTTCGCGAACCGTTCGCGTGTTTGTCGCAAGTTCGCGAACGCGTCCGCGAACTTTTTTGCGGCGGTTCGCGCCATCCCTATACAGGACATCGACAGGTCTGAGATGGCGGATTTTCTAATTCGGGCTTTTTGCAGCATCGGGGTATAATAAAGCTCAAAAAATGTAATTTCCATGAAATATTTTAGTTTTTCCACAAAAAGCCAGACTACATAAATTCTAGATTAGTAAATAACTCCATATATATATCAACAAATATGTTATGTCTAAGCAAATAGTGGAGGCTTATAGACTTCTGAAAATGAGTATTATGAGTGTGAATGTAATGTTCAGCCAGTGGTAACACCACAAATTATAAACCTTATGATCGGACACCAAATATCAGATTTCCTATGGATCGTTGACAATGCTTAATATACTGAAACTAAATATAATATCTGACAGGATAATGGAATAATCTAAATGTCCATATAGAAAATATGTAACATGGCTGTCCTTGTTGGTTGTGAGGACTTGTTTCTCTTAATTCCTGATGTTTGTGCTAAATTGCTGGGTCCTTTGATGATGATTATAATGGCCTATAGCAGTAGGGGGGCAGGGAATTACTAAAGTGTTTGAGCCCAACAAGCAAAGCAGAAAATCAACTGGCCATTTAATCAGGATTTTGTTTATTCAGACCTAAACATCATTAGATAATTTTCTCAAAACAGTAATGTCAAAAGCTTTGGCACTCTGGAGGACAACTGCTATTACTTCAGGTCCTAGAATGTAAATTTCCTTTCATAAACTGACTTTCATCACAGACTCCATTTCTTTTTCTTGGATGAAATAAAGGTCCTAGTCCAAGTTTATCCTGATTTCAAGGGTTAAGAGTTTCTGTAGCTTTGCATGCATTGCCTTTCAGCCGTCACATAATGATGATAAATATTTGTGATTTAAGTAACACCAAGCCATCTTCCACACCATTTATTCTGATGAATGCACATCATGGGAAAACCTACAGTATGTCATTTTAATTGCCTGTATTAGATGCCAACCTGTACTGTACAATCAGCACTTTTGTACGGAACCATTACTCTTTATCAGTCACTACTAACATCTGCCTAAAATCACCAACCAGCAATTTAAAAGAAATTATTTTTTAAATCTAGGACACTTCCCTGTCACCTTCCATTTATATCGTTTTATATGTGTTGTCTACACAAATGTTTCAGTGCTATAAAAAAAACAAGTAAATGTATATTTATATGTCACCCAAGTGCAAATAGCATTGGGACTTCAGACAACACTAAATTACAAATTATTTGGAATTCAGTGACACAAAACAATGAAACTGCTTTTTCATTTGGATTATTTTATTCTGTTCCTTTAGTTAAGACCAACCTAGCATTGCTCTGTCTGTATCCAAGATAATAAAGTTAATTATATCTTTATGGGTGTATATAGTATTTGTGAGACATAGGCAATGTTTAGATTTCCAACAGCAAAATTCCCAGCTAAGCTGTTACAGGGTAATAAGAAAATAATAAGAAATTGTACTGATAAATGCTCTGGACCATCATTTTATTAAAAATTATAAGGATAATTTATGACTGCAAATACAAATATTTTACCTACAGTTCAGCAGTTCTCCACCTATAATTCTACCATAATTACAGGGCGATGGATAGTTGTGCAAATTTATACACGTGGAAGCGGTCCAGGGCTGAGCTCACCCGTCCATTGTGTGTCTCCTCTGTTGCTGCCTACGCGTGTTGCCGGCTGCTTCGCACGGGTTTCTGCATTGCGAAACTTGAACTCATGTATCTGTGGCGCTATCCTTAGGAGAATCATCACACAATCTTCATTGCAAATTCTGTGGCTTTATTAAATGCACACATTCGTATTAACAGTGGGTATAGCTACATGACTAACGCGTTTCTTGCCGTCCACACAGCACTTCCTCAGAGTGAAGATTGTGTGATGATTCTCCTAAGGATAGCGCCACAGATACGTGAGTTCAAGTTTCGCGATGGGTAGTTGTGCCTGAATGTTTCTATGTCAGATGCAATTTTGATGACAATTTTAATGACTGTATTTAATTCTTTGTGAGCAATATGCTTTGCCAATTGATGCTGCTCCACTATGCAAAACTTTGAGCAGGGGTCTCCAACTTTTTTTTACTTGAGAGCCACATTCAAATGTAACAATTGAAAAAGACGTACTCGCTCGAATCATGTGGTGGGTCAATAAAAGGACAACTTTTGCAGCAATGTTCTGCATTTGACCAAATTCATATCCACAGATATTTCTATCCAATTGTAAAATGAGTTGCAAGCATAAAAAAAGTTATTAGTAGATGCCACATAAAGACTGTGATTGGTTATTTGGCAGCCACTATGCGGCTATGCAATCTAAATACTTCTGCATATATTTACACAGGAGAACCCTAGAGCTACCACCACAATAAGCTGGTTGAAGACCAACATCAGTTTTCAAAGCATATTTGTTTTTAGATTTGTTAAACCCATATGCTGCAAAAAGCCAAATCCAAAAATCTGCCATCTCAGACTTACCAGGAGTGTGTATACCGTAAGTCAATGGAAGAAGTCCCTATCCTTTTTGGAGGTTTCTGTGGTCTACGATGGAATTAGTCTGAAAATCGGACCATGTCAGGCTTTTTGTGCAAAAATCCGAAAGATTTGGGCTTTTGTGGAAAATCTTAGGGTTTCACTCGATTTTAGTGGGTTTGTACCAAAAGATTAAAATCAAGCTTTTTTTTATTGATAAAAAAGAGTTTGGTCATGGTTTTTTTATTTCAATAATGAGATAAATTGAAATGTTAGTAAATAAGCCCCCAAAAAATTGAGTTTGGACAATAATGTATATTTTAAAACATACATGTGTTAAATTTACAGGTTGCCCTTAGCTTCTATACGATTTTACTAGATGTTGTTTTTGTTGAGCCCCTAGTGAGCCATATCTAAGCTATTTGTGCTTAAATATATACTATACAACTAAACAGACAATGTACAAAACAGGTAAAAACCCTTGCAGCACCTACAGTATCAGCATAGTTTCAATATGGTGAGTGACAGCTCCCTCTGAGTAACATGCTGCATGGCCGGTGCACCCAGAGCTGTAAGGGTGCCAGAAATGACATTTTCCAGCAGATTCCCAACAGAGTGTGAAAGCCTCTACTGTGAAGCTGCAGGGAAGGTCTCTTCTACTTCTGAAGGAACAAACTTTTGTCACACAGTGAGCAAATGTAGAACACAGACACAGCTTCTTGGTATTATTCATTTGTAGAGCCCCTATGACTTCATTCTCAAATAGATCTTCCCCCTGTGCCCGGCATATGCCTCGATACTCCTGTGCACAATAGGAATGGCTTACTAAGCTGTTAAGTTTAGCCTACAAAATAGTATTGATTTTTTTTCTCTTACAATATTACATTTTTTTCTTTGATAATAAAGTGTCCTGCAGTTATTTACAAAGAATGAGTGCTCCACTCTTTAAAGCATATCTGAGCTACTGTATTCTAAACCTGCCTTAATGTATATATCATGCATTTCCTATTGTGTGTTTTCTGTTTTGATCAATCAAGTCAATCTGTTTTGCCTTCCCTGAGCTAATTAATGAATTTACACTCACTCTGCAACTCACACTGTGCAGCATGAATGCACATATGATACAGCTGACCTATAGATTTGCTTGACATACTGCAAGTAATGAGATCTGTGGTGAAAGCAGAATTTAAATATGTCAGTGCCACTATTTTTATATAAGTCCTTAGCAAATGTTAAAAAGGGTTATCCACATTTAATATGCAAAATTAATTTCAAGTTTAACACAAAACAAAGTTTGTCATCCAAATTGTAGGATTTAAGTTCAATTAAAACATTTAGCTATTTTTCAACTTCCTGAAATCCAGGACTTTTCAGGTATCACATCTTGAATATAGTATTGCATATGTAAGTTTCTTTAAAGCAGAGGAACCAAAATTGTAGCAGAAGCCAAAAACATTGAATAGAGGACAGGGCAGGTGGGTGGGGCAATGGAGTATTTAATTTAATTTGAAATTAGCCTTGAGACCAAAAGTTATCAAATATTTGATCTGATACATATTGCTGGATTGATTCAAGGATGATATACTAAGGGGAAAATTTACTATAATTCACCCAAAAATCCTACGAATCCATTCAAAATTCGATAAGCATTCGACTACAAGTTTCTATCTATAGCTCGATTTCTCGATAAAATCGTACGATCGGATACTAGTGATGGGCGAATTTATTCAACTTTTTCCTTTGAGCCTCCGAAAAAATTGTATGATTTGAAAGATCGAAGCATTTGATCGTACAAATGGTATTCGAGCAGGACTTCGCAAAAGAAGCCTATGGGGGGGGGGGGGTTCCCATAGGCTTCTATTGATATTCGGTAGGTTCAATCTGGCAAAGTAGGCATTCAAAGGATTTTAAATCCTTCGATCATCAAACGATCAAGTTATTATTCAATAATTCCATAATTCGGTATTCGATGATCGAAGAGGCCAAATTTGCATATCCGAATATCCGAAAAAATCGTACTATCAGTATTCGATCAAATTAAAATTTTGTAAATTTGCCCCTAATAGTTCCCTAATATATCTGTAACCTCATTATGACTTTAAGAGGTTTTATTTTATAACATTTGGGTTTATTTTTATTTATTTTTTCAAAAAATCTAATAAAATTCAACATTTTTCTCTAAATATTCGTGTTTGTTCATTTCTCTAAAACTCACATTTATTAAGTGTAAAAGCCAATGGAAAAACTTATATACAAAACTTTGCTAAGTAAAAGCAGTTGAGGTCCCATAGAATTCAATGGGAGCTATGCTGGTCCTATTAGACACTTTATAAGCCATTCAGCTATTCAGACATTTTTTAATTGTGTCCAGAGGTTTTTGAAATTTTTCCGATCATTCAAATTTTATTTTATTTGTACTTTTTGTATACGGGCATTACATCGAATTCATGGTTTTATAGACGATTAGTTTATTTATTCTAAAAACGCTAACATGATGTTGATACTAAGCCTAAGCATGCTTGAAAATGTTGATTTGTAAGGGCTCAAAGTCATTTGTCACCCACAACTGCAGTTGCAACCCCAACAGTTTTAAAATGTGCTTTAGTGAACCTTAGTTAACCAAAGTATTTTTAGAACAGTTGCATCCAATTTGCATTGGAAATTGTACTTTGCACTTAGATTTGCACTCATAAAATAATTTAAACAAAAACATAAAATCCATTAGAAGAGTTTTATACCAGTTTGGCTTCATGCAGGGGGCTTATTTAGGATCAAGTAAATAGGACAGTCTTATTATTACAAAGAAAGAAGAAATCATTTTTAAAAATTTGAATAATTTGCTTAAAATAGGTTCTACAAGAGATGCACTTTATTATGAGCTTTCTGATATAAACAATAGGATGTTTGTGAGCAATATGCATTGTAAAAGCACATTGGCAAACAGATTCTGAAGAAATCAGCAGCTCCACGTTTTATAAAATATCACCACCTAACATATTTTAATTGTAATTCTACAAATATTTAGCAGGCTCATACCCACTAGAAAGGCAAGGTTGGGAGAGAATGCATGTAGGTGGGAAAGGATAGCATTGAATTAGGGCTGTTCTACTTGTTCATCTCAAAGTGATAAATATTCTTAGTATAGCATGTGCCCCAGCTGTCATGTTGGTACAGATTAATAACTATGTGGGTGGAGAAGCTGGGAAAGGTAGGTAGATGAAGAAGCACAAACACAAGAAAAGAACAGCTTGATCTGTATATATGGTGACGGTAATGCAAAAATAGATGCATATAGAGTTGTCCAGTTTTGTTACCTGTCTCTGAAAAGTAATAAATATCATAAATGTAATAAAATGTATTATCACTTTATCAATTGATGAATTTGTGGAGTTTTTTTTCAAACTTTAATAAAAGTTTTCTAAATTCTATCACAAGATAAGTTTTTTTTATTAAACTCACTCAAGGTAATTTTAATTATGTGAAGAAATTTTTTTCTCAATCACCTTGCATTGCTGCATTCATTTTTAAAAATTTTACTGTTGAAAAAAAAAAAGTAGCTTGAATGCTGAAAATACACTTCCCATTGACTTATATCAAAGTTAATTTTAGCTGGTGCTTTTTCAATCAGAATTTTTTTATTTGATTTGATACATTTTGAAAATCGGAGTTTGGAAAACTTAAATTCTAAATAAATCAATATTAAATACATTTTTACTGCAAGTTTCTTTGATTGTGTAAAAATTGTGAAAAAAAAATTAAATTGTAATAATTTATTTTGCAAATTGTAAACAGTAATTCACATGCGTATATTTTTATAACACCACTTTCATAACTTGCCCTGTACTAATCTTTTACATTTTTAACTTGGCTCCTTGAATACCTTTTCCTTTAGTTGGCCCCATCCTTCACTCCAAGAACATGTTCTAACTAAACGTAAATGCTATTTCTTCCAAACCAGCGCTAATGTTTTATTATTTTACAATTTCTAATCTAGATGGAACACAACAAATGTTCTTAGATCTTTCAAAGGAACCAGAAAGTCCCTGTTTTAAATAGTAATATTATTCCTTCATTGTTAAGAAATGTATGAAAAGCCTACACTGATAAAGGGAAAGATTTTCTATTGGTAGCCTTTTACTTTCTTTATATTAGTATTAATGTATGGAGCAACACAAATTTGTAGACACTACACTAAAGCATTTGCAATAGTTTTCCCTTAAAAATGGCACAATTGAGTCAAGCAATAAAGTGGCTCCTGCACTTTGCTAATCTATAGTGAACCATTAAATCCTACTCTACTGTTTGACATTCATGAATGAAGATGATCTTGTTGAATAGTTTTTTTTGTAAAATATTATTACTTTGTAAAAATCCAACATGAATCATTAGGTGGAGCACAAGTGTTCTCTGGCTGCAGTGAAAATATTAGCTTACTGTAGGATATTCAGGTTATAATTTACCAAGGCAACTTTTTCTGAAAAAAGGGCATATTTATAACATTTTTTTAAGAACATACAAACTTAAAGTAAAAAAAGGACATTCAATGTCATAGGCTCATTAAATGGACTACTCGAAATAGTTCCATAGTATTAAAACTCCCATCTGCTGTAATTTCCCTTAGCATCTGTTTTGTTACTTAGAGTAGCTACATACCTTGCCAAAAGCATTCAAAGACAGTGAGAGCAATATTAAGCATCCCCATTACAGCTTTACAGTAAACTATCTCTAAGGCATACATACTTAAATGAAAACACCACATTCTGAGTCAACAGCAGATCAGACCAAGACCTATTGCTTGTTTCCTGCTGACACTGAGTGTAGCCTCTTGACTTGCAACAGATTTGCTTCACTTAAAGGTCATTTTGTATTTGTGCACCTGCATAATTAGATGCATACTGCGAGCTTGCACAGTAAAAGACAGATGTTCTTAAGTTGGCTGCATTTTTTTTAAGGATAAATAGGAAAAACTAGTACCCATTGGACACAATATGTTAGACTTCTAAAGACAATTTGTCAATGTATTTTGATTTTCACTGGTGCTTGTGCATCAATTGACTTCTTTGCTTTCCATATTGAAAAGAGACAAGGGAAATTGAATGGAAAATGCACCTTCTGATAATTTCTGCTTATTTGACTGACAGTTGGGAAAAATCTTCAGAAGAAGAACCTTTTCTGACATTGCTGTGCTTAAAAAAGACCACATAAAGCAGATTATTAATCTTGTGTTGACATGCTCTTGTCATCCCCATTCTGAAAAAACCCTCCCTTGACCCCTCCAATCTTGACAACCTCCAATCTATCTCTCTGCTACCTTTCATCTCTAAACTACTAGAGCGCCTAGTCTGACCCGTCTAACTAATGACCTTTTAACAGCTAAAGCCAACAAAAATTTCTCACTATTAATACTGCTTGATTTCTCAGCTGCATTTGACACTGTAGATCACCCTCTCCTCCTCCAGTCCCTCCATTCGATTGGCCTTCGTGACATAGCCCTGTCCTGGTTTTCTTCTTACCTCACTGATCGTTCCTTCAGTGTCTCCTACAATGAAGTAGCATCTTCCCCCCTACCTCTCTCTCTGTCGGGGTTCCTCAAGGCTCTGTCCTGGGACCCTTATTATTTTCTCTATATACTTCCTCCCTCGGCAAATTAATCAGCTCATATGGTTTCCGCTACCACCTCTACGCTGATGATACTTAGATCTATCTCTCCTCTCCTGATCTCAACCCAGAACTCCTAACTAGTGTCTCCTCCTGCCTGTCTGCTATCTCTACTTGGATGTCACAACTCTAAATTAAACCTCTCCAAAACGGAAATGGTTCTTTTTCCTCCAACTAACACCAGTAACATCCCAGAAGTATCCATCATAGTTAACAATTCCACTATCACCCCGTCTCCCCAGGCCCGGTGCCTCAGGGTTATCCTAGATTCTGCCCTGACATTCACTGCTCATATCCAGTCACTTGTTAAGTCATGTCACTTCTACCTAAGGAACATATCCAAAATACGATCATATATCACCCAAGATGCTGCCAAAATTCTTATTCACTCCCTTGTCATATCGTGTCTAGACTATTGTAACTCTCTTTTAATTGGCCTTCCCCTCCAGAAACTGTCACCTCTCCAGTCCATAATGAACACTGCTGCTAGGCTTATAAACCTCAGCATCCGCTCTTCCTCTGCCATACCATTCTGCCAATCCATGCACTGGCTTCCTAACCCCTTCAAATTAATGACCCTGACATTCAAAGCACTTCATAACTCTGCCCCTCCCTACATCTCTGAACTAATCTCCATATACTCACCCAACCTCTTACTACTCTCCTCTACTGACCTGCTACTCAACTCTTCTCTCATTTCTCATTACCTCCTCACATGCTCGCTTTCAAGACTTTGCAAGAGCTGCAACCCTCCTCTAGAATTCTCTCTAAATTCTCTTTCAGCTTTCAAGAAATCTCTAAAAACCCACTTTTTTAAAGAAGCCTACCCTCACTGTTAACTACTCAATGCAATACACCTTACATTACTTCATCGCTCACCCACTTTATTCTGATCTTGCACACTCCCATACCCTGTGTATCATTCCCTTCCCTTTAGCTTTTTCTGTACAGGGCCTTCCTCACCTCCTGTACCAGTATTTATTGTGATTAGTGATGGGCGAATCTCACGAGATTTGCTTCGGCGAAAAATTCGCGAATTTCTAGCGAAATTCGCGAATCGGCGAAAAATTCGCGAAACGAGTCGCCGGACACTTTTGATGCACGTCGCGTCAAATCGCGTCGCGTCAAAAAAGTCTCGTTTTTTCGGCGAAATTTCGCTGGTGATTCGCGAATTTATTCGCCAGCGGCGAATCGCGGGAATTCGCCGCAAATTCGGCCCTGGCGAATAAATTCGCCCATCACTAATTGTGATGTATGTAACTCCATGTTTATTGTGATATATGTAACTCCTTATGTTCTATGTATGTAATTCATGTGATTTAGTTGTATAATCACATTCACTTTACAGCGCTACTAAACAAGTTGGCGCTATAGAAATACATGTTAATAATAATAATAATAATAATTGTCTTTTCTAAGCAGAGAAGCATTAGAATATTTTCCTTTTCTTCTTCTTCTAATAGTTTCTCCCAACTGTCAGGCTCGTGGCCAGAAATAACCAGCAGATGGCACTGGTGTTTCAATGTGATTATATTAGTGTAAAAATTGCTAAAAAATATATTAATATAAATTGCAGAAGTGCAAACATGCATGCATTTTTTTAGGATTAATATTCTTTAACTACAATGGTTTTTGAGTCAGCACTCACCAGTAGTTTATTTCTCATCAGCGGTGCACGTGTCCAGTGGTCCACTTTTCCACAGGCTTTTCCAGAAATCCAATATTTGACACAGCACCATTAGTTGAATTTAAAGATAAAAAGCCTTTATTGAAGACATGGCTTCATGATCTGTTACAACCATATACAACGTTTCGGGCCTATCTCCAGCCCTTTGTCAAGACACTTGACAAAGGGCTGGAGATAGGCCTGAAACGTTGTATATGGTTGTAACAGTGCAATGTAACAGTGCAATGTTAAGAGCATTTATAAAAGAAAAACACCCAGGGTAATATGTAAAAATCTGTAAAATACTCTTTGTAGTAAATTATTTTGCAGATTGTGATGAATAAAGTGAGTTCAAACATAAACTGCTTTTAAACCTACAGATAAAGCACATTTTTATCATCATTTCACTCACATAGCTCAACATGTCACTCTATTTAAAGAGAGCAGAATCATGCTTATTTCCACTGATATAAATGCTGTGACCTGTTGTACCATAGTGCACCATATTACTTTATATGTATGTTAATACTATATGAAAACAATAGTGTTGACATCAACAGTATTGGCTACCTTTAATTCATTTTCAATATTTTTAATCACCATATCACAACCCTAGGTTATATTATTAGGTCTGATAATTTTTTTTAAGAATAGCATGATAGATTAAATGGAATGGATGCGAATGGCAAGTATAAGCTGGACACTATTTGTATTTTCCATTGTTTGTATCTATAATGCAGGTATTATTTCTGTACACTGGGGAATTGTGTGAAAGCTATCTGTCAAAATAAGATGAAGAATGCATAGTTTGTTAACTGACTGCAATCCCAAAGCCCAGTTCTTGCTTATTATCAATCCTTTTGTGATTGTTCCTTATACTAAAGATAATACAATGGAAATAACATTTAAAGACAAGATGGAAAACCTGTCAGTGGAGCATTACATTTGCCTTTTGAGAAAGTAAAATGCTGTGAATAGTAAGTGTTGTAAATTCAGCCTACAGTATGTCTAAATTCCTAATGGGATAACAACATTGCCTTTATATTTAGGGGAAATATATACATAGATATATAGGTGCAAATTGTTACCCTCATTACCCCCCTTCATTTCCTAACATATGGCAACTCAACTATACAGGGGGCACATGTTTAGGGCAATAGGACAACTTTATTTTATTTATTAAAGGTTTCCTGGGCTTGTGTAGTGTAATGTAGTGGCTGTAACATACACCTCTATTATACGCTTAAGTTTGCACCGTATGCAAATTAGGCATCGCTAGCATAAATGCGCTTTGCCTGGCGAAGTAACAATAGCACAACTTCGCTAACGTTCGCCGCCCTGAGCACAAATTCACATCTTAGTGAATCTGCATAGTGCTGGTGAAAATTCGACTGGCGAAGTGCGGCAAACGTCGGCGAAGGCAACCCTAGCGCATTTTCACGTTTTAGTGAATTTTCCCCATAGACTTTATCTGACTGATAAGTTCTAATTTAATTTATATTTTCTTTTTTAGTTTCTCCTTTTTGCTAAATATTGCTGTCAATAGAGTATCTTAACATAGTTCATTAACCATCCTTTATATCTTGGGTTGACCTACAGAAGTAGTTACCAACTAGTGGCTTGTGAGTTGCTTACCAACTCCTTGGATGCTGTTCTCAGTGGCCTCAAAGCAGGTGCTTATTTTTAAATTCAAGGCTCGGAGGAAAGTTTTGGTTGAATAAAAACCAGGTATTGTATACTGCCAAACACCCTCCTGTAGGCAGACCACATAGGCCAATCACAGCCTTATTTAGCATCTCCAGGAACTTTTTCATGTTTGTGTTACTCCCTAACACTTATTTCATTTGAGTGTGGCTCATTGGTAAAATAGTTTGGGGACCACTAATCTAGAGAATGTTTATAACAGAGCTAATTATGATAGTGGCATCCAAGATAAGGCAGCCCATAGGGAGTCTCCTTTTAAGCACCTGCTATTTTTTCAGCCTTCACATTCTCTCTCCAAAGAGTGAATGTTAAGGCATATGTTGTTTCTATATTGTTGGTTATGGCATTATTATATAAAGCTATAAAGTAAATAGGCATCTATTTATGTAGATGAATAAGAAACCACAACCAGACTCTTTTGGGGCAGCTTTAATGAGTCCCTTTAAAAAGATATCCTTGCCAGGGAAGACCTTTTATTTAATATTTTATGTTTATGGTATTTTAAGCTTACCCTCTTACCTTATAGTCAAGGTACAAAAAGTCTGCTGAACACCTGTATCTGAATTGTGGGAAAGACTCAAGAAACTGTTGAGTCACTTGCTATAAAATAAAGACATCCTTGGGATATTCTATTAATATAAGGTTTCAAATATACTGTAGGAGTGCTAGTACCAAAAGCAATCAATCAAAAAATTGCTTCTTCCTCACCATTATGTGTTCTTGTTACACCTGTCTAGGCTACACAAGAAAAATATGCATATGTGTATATTACCCCTGAGGTATGGAATCTGTTATCCTCCATACTTGAATTCTGGGGTTAAAATTAGAATGCATTCCCTTATGTGGATTGGACCCCATACTGATTATACGTAGATATGTTACATAGGGGGGCCTTATTTATCAAAGTCCTAATTTTTCAGAGTATTTTAATGGAAAAAGTCTGACCAAACTAGAATCCATGATTGGACCTTATTTATTAATTAAAAAATCAGATCAGGACCAAACAAAAAAAAATTAGCAAACATCTGAATTGAATATTTTTTTCTTAGTTTTTTCCAGAATTGCTAAATTTTTCTGGCTTTTTCCCAAAAAAACAAAAACAATTTTTTTTTTCAGATTTTTCTGAGTCAGGAAAATTTTCAGGCTAATTCCAATGCAGACCACAGAAACTTCCAGATAGGATAGGACCTCTCCCACTGACTTATCTACAACCTTGGTAGATCTGAGGTGCTGGGTTTTCAGATTTAGATTTTTTCCATCATCGGGGAATAGTAAATTTTGAGATTTTTCCATTAAATAAATTTGGATTTTATAGTAAAAATCTGGCATTCGGACTTTAATAAATAAAATAACTATATACTATTACAATAAATAACCCCCTTAATCTTTGTTAGCACTGGGTTTATAAAATATACATATACAGGTATGTGACCTGTTACCCAGAATTTTTGGGGCCTGGGGTTTTCCAGATAATGGATCTTTCCATAAGTGGGATCTTCATACCTTAAGTCTACTAGAAAATAATGAGAACATATAATAAACCCAATAAGCTCATTTTGCTTCCAATGAGGATTAATTATAGCTTAGTTTGTAACAAGCGCAAGGTACTGTTTAATTATTACAGAGAAAAGGGTAATCATTTGTAAAAAATTGGATTATTTGGATAAAATGGAGTTCATGGGAGATGACCTTTCCATAATGGGTTTCTGGGTAATGGATCCTGTACCTAATACAGATTCAACAGACACAAACTGTATGTGAAGCTTCATTATTACAATGACACTTATTCAACTCACTTTTGCATTGATGGGCTTCACATAAAAAAACAAGTTCTACTTGAGTTAATATAGCCGGAAGAGGTAATAAAGTAGATTGTTTTATGAACTGCATTTATGCGTCTTATGATGTGGGCATGTGTTTTCTAAATGTCATATTACACAAAGGTGCTCATTATTCTGGAACAAGAATGAAAGCGATCAATGTCATCTCATTTCAAATACCAGAAAGAATGTGACACCACCAGAATGCTTAACTTATGACACTAAACCTTAGCTATGAAGGGTATAGATTATTAAGCTTGAAGGCAACACATTTGTATCATGTAAATTAGAGCCACATTGAAAACTACTGTATGAATTGAAAATGTTAAATTATTTTTTTTTAGATTAAAACATGAATAAAAGTGAAAATGTTTTGTCTTGAATGTGGCTTTCACCTCACCAATGTTTTCGCAATTTTCTTTTATATTTCCATTTTAATTATTAGGTGCATCTTAACCACTAGACGGTTTTGTAATGCATTTATGTTATAGAAGGCTCAAGTCTAGTAACCCAGTGCATCAGATGTTTTTAAATGGCTGACTTGAAAATGTTGGTTTCTGTGGGTTACTAGACCAGTAGTAAACTTTGTACCTTTAATACATTACCCCCACTGTTTTAATCAGAACCAAACTAGCCTTTATGCATGACAAAGATAAAGAGCAGGGACGCTCTGTGCTCTCTGACTCCCTCGTGGACCCCCCTCTGGTGCAAAAAGGTGAGCACATGGTGGAGGGGGGCAGCAGCAACACAGGCTGCCTCAGGCAGCTGCAGAGGGGCCAGGATCGCCCCTGATAAAGAGAAATGTATAAGGCGTAAAGGCTTATTGAAATCTACAAATTTACACACTCATAGTCTTATATCATTTTATGTCAGAGCTTGTCATATAACTTATAAGCCAGGAGTATGGATTCAGCCGACTAAAGAACCTAGTCCAAACCCTTCTCCTGTGACAGGAAAAGCCAGTGCACAGGCAGAGATGCTTTATGCTGATTTTTTTAAACAAAATATAAAGGGTTCGGATTCAGTTCAATAATGTTCTTGGAAATGGCCTAATCCTGAATCTGGGATTTGTGCATCCCTATTTCTAAGGTCTATGTCTTCATGATGAGATCTGTTAGTCTTCTAGGAACTAGAGAACTAGAAAATGTGTGAATATTGTAATAATCCCAAACCAGATCTCCCTATTTCTGCTCTAAATAAGTGTTAAATGAGAACAATAGCCAATGTACAGGACAGTTCTCTACTCAGTATTATACTAGATACAGTAATTTGGATTGACTGCACATGTTTTTATGTCATGAAAGGGTGTTGCTCATTCTCTTGGCTTTTAGAAGATATTGGGCTGTATAATTGTGGGCTACTACTGTAAAACATACATTAACTATAGTGATAGCGGTAAAATTGTGTCATGTTCTCTTCTTGACCCAAATTAATGAATTACTGTAATACCTACCTATAAATAGAGCTATGATAATGTCAAAATAAGTCAAATACATTAGGCTTTGGGAATGATTTAGGTTCTCCATGATCATAAACTTTTCAGACTTGTTGAACAAGTCAACCTCTTATAATATATGGGTTTTATAGAGTGGAGGAGGAAGACATTTATTCATTGGTTGGTTCTTTCTAAAGGATTTACTAAAGGATTTAATGTACTAAAGGATTTAATTTCAGTCTTTACTGCAAAGTTCACATACTAACTCTGTACATCAGAAACAAATTTGTCAGGCAGGGGGGGTCAAAACAATGCTCTACATTGTTTTACATGGCAGCCAAATTTATTATGTCCAAGATAAAGCTTTAATATACTGAACCAGAAGTGAAAGTAGACCCTTTTCAAAACATTCCTAAAAAACCAACTTGTAATTTTTTAGTCTCATTGAATTGTATTCACACATCAGAGATGATTTTTATCTTTGCAACAAAGAAATGTCCCCAAGAAAGCTTTATGCACATCACTTGTTCTCATTCCTATCAGCACTGACACGAATGAATATTGGAAAATACGCAGCACTTAAAACTTTTGCTGAAATGAACATCACACTAGATATTTTATATAGAAAATGAAAGCAAGCAGATAGGTTAATTTGTGCATTGTATTGCCATTTCACGTTTTAGTGTAGTGCATTTATTTGATGGATAACATAATACAGAACAAGATCCCTTTGAAAGATACATTTTATTAGGATTAATGTTGCAAGTAAATCCATGTTAATTCAAGAAGACAAACACAATGAAATAATATCTAAAGCATTCTGTACTCTTAGGAAATCTTTGACTTTTCCCCACCGAACATTCCTTTTATATAATGCATAACAGTTGTAATGATGCATCTTAAATTTCATATTGCTATAAAATATGAAGGATACAGAACAACTATACTTAAGGGTCAGGCAGGGCCGAAACTGCTGGTTTCTAAAAAAAAGTATGACTGGTTCCTACACCTGCCTAAGGACCAGTTTGGGAGAACAATATTATGAGCTAAGCTCTATAAATACTATGTTAAAGGGAAACTGTCATGGGAAAACATGTTTTAAAAAAAAAAAAAAAAACGCATCAGTTAATAGTGCTGCTCCAGCAGACTTCTGCACTGGAATCCATTTCTCAAAATTGCACACAGATTTTTTTATATTTCATTTTTAAAATCTGACATGGGGCTAGCCATTTTGTCAATTTCCCAGCTGCCCTGGTAATGTGACTTGTGCCAGCACTTTAGGAGGGAACTGCTTTCTGGCAGGCTGCTGTTTTTCCTTCTCATTGTAACTGAATAGTATGCAGTGGGACATGGGTTTTTACTTTTGAATGCTGTTCTTAGATATACCAGGCAGCTGTTATCTTGCGTTAGGGAGCTGTTATCTGGTTACCTTCTCATTGTTCTTTTGTTAGGCTACTGGGTGGGGGAAAGGGAGGGGGTGATATCACTCTTGCAGTACAGCATTAAAGAGTGATAGAAGTTTATCAGAGCACAAGTCACACGACTTGGGGCAGCTGGGAAATTGATAAAATGTCTAGCCCCATGTCAGATTTCAAAATGAAATATAAAAAAATCTGTTTGCTCTTTTGAGAAATAGATTTCAATGCAGAATTCTCCTGGAACAGCACTATTAACTGATGCATTTTGAAAAAAAAATGACAGGATCCCTTTAATAATAAGTCTCACCAAAGAAGAGTGGGCTTCAAGAAAAAGGGTCTAATTCTTGATGAACTTCTCATTATGCAAACAGAGATATTGAGATCAGTATGAAAAGTCTTGATATTGTCCAGGTTGGTGTCAAGTTGGTTTAACAATGATGCAGAGAAAGTACCCAGGGACCCCTTGTGTAATGGATATTTAATTACACACACATTAAGGCTGCTCAAACTCCAGCCTTCCAGTTTTTGTTGAACGTCAGCTCCCAGAATCCTACATAAATTGTTCTCCAGACATTATTATTATTATTATTATTATTATTAATAATAATAATAAACCATACATTGTATATCAGATATATTGAATGTCAACAAACTGTTTAGGGGCTTGGTGCTGAAGAGAGCGACAATATTGCACCTAGGGATAAGAGCTTTAACTATGTTGTTACCCCTTCTACTGGTTTGCAACCAACCTGCCAGTATTTGTTCTCTATAAAAAATAGTTCCCCATCCTGAAAGGGAGGAATTCTGCTTCATATCAGTTGATATTTATCTCATTTGGGAGGAGGGCTGACAGATAATTTATTTAAACTAAACAGAAGGTGTTTCATACTTTAAGCACTGAGCACCTTAGAAGAGTGCTGGCAGTCAGGCAGTACTTGGATAGTGACACTTTTAATGGCAAAGTAAGAACAAAGGAATGGAAGGCTGCAGCCTTTGTTTATTTGCTTCACTGATATTTGGCACTTAAAGCTGAGCTAGGTATGAATAACTATAAATAGCTGTCTATAAATCACCCTAGCCATTATTTTGAACATGAAGTGGGAGTTGCATGTTCATTTAATTTAAAAAACTGGCATTGCTGGCTCCAAGCTACAAAAACATGGCAAGTATTTGTTTGCAACATGTCAGGCTTTATTTGAGTGTAGCATGTCAGATGGCCTGGTAATAAGAACATTTTAGCAGCAGCAACATATATATATATATAGCACAAACATAGTTGCTGGTAAAGATGTTATCTCTTGGCATGAAATCATCCTTTCCTTACAGTCAAAATGTATGTGCATATTTCAATTAGTGGTTTACCTTACTGTAATTGCATATGAGACATCAAATAATTGGCACAAGACCCAAGCTTGATGTTCTGTCACTCCAATCAAATGGGTTAACCTCTGGAACTAATAGGAAAGAATAAAGAAATTCCAATATAGTGCCCCTACATACTACATTGCACTGGCAATTGTGTTAATTGGGAAGAGGAGTAGGTCTAAATAAATCAAAATGTAACCTTTCATTCATATATGTAATATCATCAGATTCTGTGATTCCCCTGATTGTAGCACCATTTAAAGGACCATTAACAAAACAAAATTAAATTGTTTTTAAGCAATAAAAATATAATGCAGTGTTGCCCTGCACTGGTAAAACTGCTGTATTTGCTTCAGAAGCACTACTTTTGTTAATATAAATAAGCTGTTGTGTAGCCATGAGGGCAACTAGTCAAAGGAGAAAAGGCTCACAGCAGATAGCAGATACTTTCTGTAGAACATAATGTTATTTTTTATCTTTTATTGTGCCATACTGTATAGCCATTTTTCAATTTCTGCCATTGCAACTTGGCAGCTTGTTTATATGAACTATAGTAGTGTTTCTGAAGCAAACAGATCAGTTTTATCCAGCGTAGGGCAACACTAAATGATATTTTCTTTACTTTAAAATACTTAAATTTTTTGGTTTTACTGGTCCTTTAAATGCACAACCCCATGCAGAATGCTCCTCTGTGCAATATGTTAGTTAAAATTGAATACATTATATTAAATATAAGTAATGTATGTAAGAACAGCTCTGCCCTTCACAACGACATTACCTCTTTGTCTTTTATGCCTTATCATTCCTGACTTGTGTAAAGACCAAAATGAATGTTTCATAATCCTCTGTCATTTTGCTTTTGACTTCCCCAACAATTTTACAAAGTGCATTCTTCATTCTCTATTCTTTCTCATAAGTGAGGAAAGGAAAATAGATAATAAGGAAAGGCATGTAAATGGTATTTTTCCAGTTTGTATGTTTATATATGTCATTTATTGATTGCTGAGTCAAAAAACAAAAATTTTGCCTTGTATTTGCAACTTTATATATAACATGAAGCGGATATAAGTTCATTATGCATTTATTCAAAAAGCAAAAGACCATAATTTTACTTTATTTATTATTTTAAAAGCTCGATTTAATCATTTTTTGAAAAAAAAATATAATTGAGTGACAACCCAAATAGTACAATTTTTTTTCCAGAGTTTTTTTTTTCTCGAAAAGACCACATTTTTCAGATTTTTGCATGAAAATTTGGATATTTAGGCTAATTCCAGCACACAGTACAGAAATTTCACAATAAAATAGAGACATCTGCCATTCTCTTATACAAAGCCTCTGCTAGTCTGAGGTGGCAGATTTTCAGATTCTGGCTTTTTGCTGCATCAGGCTTTAATAAATCTTGAAAAACTTGAGTTTCAAAAATAAACCATAAAAATTTGAGTTTTGCCCCAAAAAGTCCGACCAAAGTTTAGTAAATAACCCCTACATGTTACATATTTATACATATATAAAAAAGGAAATGTGCCTGTGCCCAATTGGTGGAAGGAAGCTCCAAAATGTTTTGTATATATGTATACACTTGGTTGCAGATAGGCAGTGATTAAATGTATTTTGTTCAGAATTCTCTTAAATTTTTGGGTTTCATGTTATTTCTAGCGATGGGTGAAATTGCAAATATTTCTGATCTAGGGGCGACAACATTTGTTTGACACACAACAAATTGTGTGACAAAGTTTTGATGCACAACAAATCTTTTTCACCCATAAGAATCTATGGGCTTCATTTTTGTTGCAAAACATGGAGAAAATTTTGTTAATCACTAACGATTTGCAGAAAATAACCCATGAGAACTAATCACTGAGCCGTATTTATAACATTTAATTTCTAGACCAAATCCAATTTATTGTATCCAGAACACACACTTGTTCCAATGCTTGCAAAACAGACTTTGATTTATCTATTGAAACATATTTTGAACCTAAAATTATACACCTCTTAGATTGTGAGGGCTCTCACACATGAGCATTGAAATGTGCATCCACTGAAGTGTCTGCTGAAGAATTCCAAACACAATGTGAATCAAATTTATACAAATGTGTATTTGAAAAAATTGTAGTGGAATGCAATTGCTCATAAGAACCCTAGTATTCAGATAATAGGGTTTTCAATTCACTAGTTTGTGAGTTAGCTGAATGTTCCTCTGTAATATGCAGGCCTGCATCTACAGTCTAAGCAAAACCCATTAAGGTTGATAGCAGTGTATTTCCAAGAACAACCTACACCTGAAATGTAAAACATAATTAGTACACAGTTCAATGAAATAAGATCAATACATAATTCCTACAGGAATAACTTTTGTCAAATCCTTATTCCATGGTTGATTTTATCAGATTACAAAATTAACACCAATGACAACATCTATAGATGGTGCAATGCATTTATACCATGTGATTTTTTGAATCTTGTGGATTATTTTTCAGAGCAGAAATTTACATTTATTAGAACTATACTACATGGATGCATTGATGGTATAATCCAAACAAGTTATTCTGTTCTGTGGCCTTTTCTTAATGACTAACCTGAATGAAAAGGTTAGATGTATCCTGAAAACTTAAATATGTTATATCTGAACGTTTTTAACTAGATAATAACAAATACCAAAAACAGTGACTCTTCATGTAAAGCCATTTATATGATGCTTAAATATGTTTTTGGGTCTGTCGATAACATAATTTTAATAACCTAGTTCAAGTGCAGATTTCTAATTTTCCATTAACGTAGGCATAATTTTGTTTGCTAAAATAAAATAAATGAATGAATGAAAAGTCTGAACCATGATATGTTCTAGCTACAATTTTTTAAAAAAGTCCAAATTTCAAAAGTCATGTGGCAACTGTGTAGCTCAAGATTTAAGTATTAACTTTTAACCTTTGACCTTACAGATTTTAACCAATGAAATGTCTCTTTAAACTTTAAAGGAAACAATGATAACGAACGCCTGGCGATTGCTAGACAGCGAATTCCATATCGACTTGGTCGAGTAGTTGATGATTGGCTACTCGACAAAGGTAAAAACATTGATTAAAACTTCAAATAAAAATAATTTGAACATAACCAAGTAGTATTTGATTGTAACTCTAATAAACCTAAAAAATAAATTTTCAGTAAAACTAAATTAAAAACATTTAAAACAGTAAAAATGTAGACAGTAATATTTGTATACAGTGTTTAATAATTTTGACGCCTTTTTAGAAGGATCTGATGTTTAATAATCGTACCCTGTTAACTTAAGGTTAAAGGGACTGTAAATATAACCTTCCACTAACTCAATCCATGAGGCACCTATAGATAACTTTAATCAATCATGTTAAATCATTTACAGACTACATTCCTGTTCCAGCATCTAAATTATTAACTAAATATTGTAGATCTTATGCCGTTTTTATGATCCAGAAAAATATCTTGGCTTAAACTAATCCTAAATAGTGGGCAAAATGGATTGCCAATCAAAATGAAGTCCCTTTAACATTAGCATCCTTTTAAGGAATTTTTTTTTGAACAAAGCATAATTTAAAAAAGAAAAAGAGAAATAATTAAAAATTGTGTGCATGCTTTTCATGTGCAGAAAACTGCTCAAAATGTATTTGTGATAGTTATGGTATTTTTTTTTTTTAAACAAAATTTTTTGTTTAATCCAAATGTGCCATGATTTCACCATTGGTATGTTTATCATTACTGAAGCCACTTAGGTTTTATTGAGTTTTGCTAAATGCCAATCAGGTGATATATATATATATATATATATATATATATATATATATATATAAAAAATTGTTATTTAAACCAAAAAATGAGGATGGAAAAAGATTGATATAAAGTTGATCTGTTTTATTGCCCAACTAACCATAATTGCCTTTCCAAAAACATCAGTACATTTGATAAAATGTATCTTTATTGCACATAAAATTTTGATTGGCCTTTAAGCAAAAAGTGAATATGTCTATAAGTATCTACATATTCATATCATGGCCACCTCACAAGTTTCAATGAATTATAAGACTAATTCATATTTTATAATTTATTGGACTCATTAATCACTCCATAAAAAAATCTGTTTTTCATTTTTATAGAATATAAAGTTCACAATCAACATTTTTGCATGTATATAATATTATCTTTACAGGGCGCCAGCTCACAATCTTCAATAGCCAAGCAACAATAAAAATCGGTGGGAAGGACCAGGGACAACCATTTCAAGGACAACTTTCTGGCCTATACTACAACGGCTTGAAAGTTCTGAATATGGCAGCTGAAAATAATCCTGACATCATAATAGAGGGAAACGTCAGGCTTGTTGGTGATGTGCCTTCATCTATGACTACAGAATCAACCGCTACTGCTATGCAGTCCGAAATGTCCACATCTATTATGGAAACTACTACGACACTGGCCACTAGCACAAGGAAATCACCTACAAGGGAACCTGTTGGTCAGGTTAGTAGAGATGTCTAACACTTAGCCTTTCTAATTATATGTAGTATTGATTGTTATACTTATTTGTACAAATAACTGATAAAATCAGGGGTAGTATAGATGAGTGTTCTGAAGAATTAGAATGATTACAAAGTCAATACCTATGACAGGTAGAATAACTTTAACTCCAGATCTTGGAATCTCTCTGCTGACTGAAACTAAACCCACATGGGCCAGTACTTTTGTCCAATAACATTTTTCTGGTTGAATTTATATTTTAAACTGGCAATATGGTGATTGGCCTACTATTCATCTCAGAAATCTAGTTACTTGTCTGGCTCCTGAAAGAATGGTTTGATTCTTTTAATGGGAACTGTATCCATCAACATGTTTTCTATGAAGGTTTCCTTTTACAACTATGTAGGCTAAACATACAGACATATTTATACTTGAAATAGGCACTGAGTTCAGTCTTATCCACTCTGTTTCTCAATACAGTAATCATTTTAGAAATATCAGAGTTTAACCCATATGCTACCAGATCATTTGAAAAAGCAGGGATACTTCTTATCAATATACATTTCTGGGCAGAGAAAGCAATTGACAGTTGAAACGTTTTAATTAATTCCACTTGCTTCAGGCCTGCTGTTTGTTTCTTTTTAGAAGTATCTTCTGTTTTTCATTTAGCCTAATTTGCACCACCTTGGTCTATGGAGCTTCATTGAAAAATGGCTCTTCTCAATAAACCTAAGAAGGTTTATAAATGTATATGAGGCACTTTATACATAACAGCCAGCAGTGGTAGAAGAAAGTTGAGGTAGGAATAAAAATCAATAAAATGACATGATAATATGTAGAGCTCTTAAATCACAATTTAACACCATTTATCTAGTGTCAGTGGATCATACAGCTTGCAGTTTATAGTTCACTCAATAACTCTTCAACTTGTAGATTCGTTGAGGCAAAACAAGAAATAGAAATGTAGGTCACTAAATTCAAGTTATTCATATTTCCTGTTTTTGCATATGCCATTGTCTACTTGTCTAGTGTATGAACGTGAAGTGTTGTATACAAATAGTGCAAATTTTACATATTTAACCTCTGAAATCAGAAACATTTTATATTGAATTCCATTATATGTTCCAATTAATAGTTGACCTAGTTTATAAGCTTGAATGTAAGATATTCAGCTCAATGCACAGCATCTGTTACAAACAATTTCTATAAATGGTTCTCTACCAAAAAGAATTCAGTCATGGTGTTTTGTTTTCCTCAATCAAATGGAGCTTTCCATGATAACACTGAGCCACTTAAACAGAAATTGCAGAATGCCCTGTGGGGATCACATGTTTTGGAACAAAAGCAAAAGATTTTTGGCCAAGCAGAATTAAATTGGTTCCATTTTAAATGAAGGAACTGAACCTGATTGGTGAATCTGGAGGGCAAATTTGTGAGGAAAGATGGATTTCTGTTTATACTGAAGCAATGGCTTTGAAGAAGATCTATCAAAATATTCTTACGGCAGCTTCTGCTTTGTGCCCTGCAACCTAAATAGGATAAAAGCTTAAGATCTCCAAAAGCACAAGGTTTCTGCTTTCATACAAGCCAAGGTGAAGAATATATATACATATGAGTGGTAGATAGAGATGGGCAAACTTTTTCACCTTGTTTCACTGCGAGAATGACGCCCATAGACTTGAATAGTGTTGAGCGTAAAACAAAGGCACGTGTAAAAAAAAGTTGACGCCCATAGACTTAAATGGGCGCCTGCGACATTTCGCCCACGGCAAATTTTTGTCGTGGCAAAATGGGTCGGATTTGCCCATCCCTAGTGGTTAGTGATGGGCGAATTTATTTGCCAGGCGTGAATTTGCGGTGAATTCCCGTAATTTGCCACCAGTGAATAAATTTGTGAAACGCCAGCGAAAATTCGGCTGCTGAAAATTCGCTGGTGAATAAAAAAACATGGTGCTTGTCAAAAACGTGACTTGACTCATTTCACAATTTTTTCGCGAAGCGGGATAGATTCGCCCATCACTACTAGTGGTAGATAAACATTAACAAAGGAATTTCAACTCATTAAAGGGTACAATTACCCTAACTGCATAGTCTGACACATAAGTTAATGAGTGGTAGAAAGTGTAGGATGGAAAGAGGCCCTATGGCACGTGGTAAGGTAAGGTCTAGCCCATTTCTACAACAGATATCCAGAACTTGGTGTAGAGTACATCATTCACCTGGGTGCAAGTGCTTGTTAAGTAAACACTTATGTGCTGTTGCATCTGTAGTGCTCAAGCACTTGGGCCCAGGGGATCTGTAAATTACTCCTGTTAAGTTCTTTGGTTAAGTGTTAAATTGCATGGAATGCATGAAACAGTACTCTATATAAAATGCACTACATACAGCTTTAACCAGCTTGTTTCAGGCAGAACATGTGTTGGAAAATGAAAGTGAGTTTAAATCATAGAAGAAGCCCTCAAGCAACACACATAATGCTGCACGTGAGTGCTCAGCTGCTTATCAATATGTATAGAACCATGCTTTCCGAGGTCTCACGGTTGCATATTTCTAAATCAATGCATGTCCTTATATCTGAAATTACAAGGTAAAGATAGACATTCTTTTTATGTTAATCTCGGCTTTATCTGTACAAGAGAATCCATTTTACTGTAATGAGTGCTTTTTACATTTTTTAAGCAATTGTATGCTTCTCAATAGTCAATTCTTCTATAACAATATACAGTAAACATTTATGATCTCATTAAGATTTTGCATTTCAATTAAAATAAAGTTGACCGTGAAAGCTATGGAGACAAAGTTACTGAAAAGGCATCTACGCAAGCTGCAGTAATATTAACAGCTCTCGTCTTTGCTTCTTGTAAACAGGTTTTTTTTTTGGCTGCAGCCAGATTTTTATTCCAATATAAAAAAGAAGAATATACATAAAACTGAATATTCTATTGTCCATCCACTCCCCAATGATGTTTCTGACTGGCATTGAGCAGCTTGGTTTAGATATAATACAGGATCCGTTATCCAGAAACCTGTTATCCAGCAAGCTCAGAATTACGGAAAGGCAATCTCCCTTAGACTTCATTATAATAAATAATACAATTTTTAAAAATGATTTATTTTTCTCTAACAATAAAACAGTACCTAATACTTGATCCCAACTAACATATAATCAGTCCTTTTTGGAAGCAAAACCAGCCTATTGGGTTTATTTAATGTTTACATGATTTTCTAGTAGACTTAAGGTATGAATATCCCAATTACATAAAGATCCATTATCTGGAAAACCCGAGGTCCCAAGCATTCTGGATAACAGGTCCCATATCTGAACAGTTTATGCAAGCCATTGAAGATTTATTTTTATTTTTAGAAAAAATGGTCATAATAAATAAATAAACTCACAACTGAATTATTATAATAACTGAGTAAAGACAGAACTGGATAATAATGGTTATAATGTTGCATTTAATATGTTAGGCTTAAATTACTGAGCAGATGAGCTACAGAATGTAAAAATAGAAATCAATCATTATAATAATCAAAGGGTGACCAAACTCAGTAATAGTTAATACATGATTGCATTTATTTTAGGAAACATACTTAAAGTATATACTTTAAGTATTAAAAATTTGAAATCTAAATATATAAAAAATATTGGAAATATTGCAAGATTAATAAAAATTTGGGTCTTTTCATAGCTCTTAAGAATTTCTCTTTTTTTATCTTTCCTTCAATATAATGCCAGACTTTGGCTCAGCTCTATTTCTTCATTTTATCCTTCTTTCAAATGCCTTCTTTTAATTACAGTATTGTAATCATCTCATTAACTTGATTAAATTGTGGCTTGGGGATGAAATGTGCAGTATGCCATCCTCTTGAACGACTTCTGAAAGCATTTTTCAGTATGGCAAATCACAAGTGGGTTAAAGCTTAAGCGTGGGCAAAGCAGAGCCTATGACTAAGTGTCCTACTGGCACAAAACACGTTAGACATGAGATGTTCATATAAATAAAGATATCCTTTTTTACTTATCGATTGGTCTGTTTTATGCGTGACCTACCAGAGTGCCTTGCTCCAACATTTGTTTATCTACTTTGTCTGCTCCCTTGAGCTGAGCACCTGGGCCACCCTTTAAATTAGGTGAGTGATTTCCATTGGTGAAGTTTTATTCTTAAACATATTTGGTTAGCAACGCAGAGACTGGATTACACCAGCATTAGTAATATTTAGTCCCAAAGATCTTTGTTGAACAAACTCCACAGTCTCTTAGGAGGGTTATTCCCAAATCCTTCTTCTAGTCCCTTGGTGATATATCAATAAGATGCAACTCAGTGTGGAAACATCCAGTCTTTTTCCCAGCTCCTCACACTCACAGTCCCACACTGGGAAAGCTGTTTAAATTAGTCCACCAGAGTACAATAAAACCTGGACCGGAACCATTCTGACAGAAACCTGGGACAAACATACTGTAAACTATGCCCAGGAAGCAAATATTGATATTGGAGTTAGTTTGAATTCAACTTATTATTTTTTTTTTTGACAATGGCACTAAGGTCTACCTGGCTGTAATTAGGCTAGGCTTACTACCCACTGTGCTTAAAGATAGCTAAATTCACATGATTTTTTACAGTGATCATTGTGAAGATGTGGAATTCTCTCCCTGAATCAGTGGTGCAGGCTGATATATTAGATAGCTTTACGAAGGGGTTGGATGGTGTTTAGCAAGTGAGAAAATACAGGGTTATAAAAGATAGCTCATAGTTCAAGTTGATCCAGGGACTGGTCCGATTACAATCAGGAAGGACTGTTTTCCCCCTTCTAATGTGTTTTTTTGCCTTCCTTGATCAACTAGCAGTTAGGCAGGTTAAAAGGATGAACTTGATAAACATGTCTTTTTTTCAACCTAACTTACTATGTTATTATTATTATTTTAGTATTAACATGTATTTATATAGCGCCAACATATTGCGTAGTGCTGTAAAGTAAATGTGTTTATACAACTAAATCCCATGAATTATATACATAGATCATATGGAGTTACAAATATCACAATCAATACAAGTACAAAAGGGGAGGAAGGCCCTGTGCAGAAAGAGCTCTAAAAGGAAGGGAGTAGTAAACAAGGTGTGGGAGTTGGCAAGATTGTATTAAGTGGATGACTGTATGTCGTGTTGCATTTGGTAGGGTAGGCTTCTAGACAAAAGTGTGTTTTAAGAGATTTCTTGAAAGCAGAAAGGGTGGGAGAAAGTGGAACAGATCGTGGGAGAGAGTTCCAGAAGAGGGGTGCAGGTCAATAGAGGAACGTAGTAAGCAGTTGGGTGAGTATATAGAGATGAGTTCAGGGATGTAGGGTGGGGCAGAGTTAGGAAGTGCTTTGAATGTCAGGGTCATTCATTTGAATTTCATTCTGAAAGGTAGTGGAAGCAGGGATTGGCAGAATGGCATGGCAAAGGAGGAGCGGTTGCTGAGGTGATTGAGCCTCATAGCAGTGTTCATTATAGACTGGAGAGGGGGCAGTACATTTGTGTGTCTGATGGGGAAGGCCAATTAAAAGAGAGTTACAGTAGTCTAGACGTTATCTGACAAGAGAGTGAATAAGAATTTTGGCAGCATCTTGAGTGATAAATGATCATATTTTGGATATGTTCCTTAGGTGGAAGGGACATGATTTAATAAGTGACTGGATATGAGGAGTGATTGACAGGGCAGAATCTAGGATAACCCCAAGGCCTGGGGAGAGGGGATGATAGTGGAATTGTTAGCTATGATGGATACTTTTGGGATGTTACTGGTGTTAGTTGGAGGAAAGAGTACCATTTCCATTTTAGAGAGGTTTAATTCAAGGTAGTATTGCGACATCCTATGTTACTCTGTAACTTCAAGTGAGAATGATCGAAAGCACTACATATTGTAGAAATAGCAGTAGAAGCGCATACGTGATAATAGTAATGCTTGTTTAGCTTATCATTATACTACTATCACTACTACTATCACTACTACTATCACTACTACTACTAAGGAGCCAGTTTACTAACATTCAAATTTAAAAATCTAAAACTTTAGGAATTCAAGATTTAAACTCTAATACAAAACTTTGGCAAGTAAATGCAGTTGAGGTCCTGTAGAAATCAAAGGAGCTTCACTGGTCCTATAGCCAGTTGGATTGATTTTTTTAGCTAGTAGTTGTTTGAGGTTTCAATTTTCAATTTTCAGCATTATTTTTTTCTATAGTCCTTTTCATGTTTGGGTCTTTTAATAAATTACATTGCATTTATATTGATATATGGGCCTCTCCATTAAACATAAAGGATTCTGAGGAAATAAAACCAAGTTAGGTATTGATTTCATATTGATATCTACAATTAATTGCAAACTAAATTTTGTATTGTATCAGCACTTAATAAATCACAGCAAAAATCATAATAAATCATACAAATACAAACTACAGGGATATTTTAACTGACCCGTAAGTGTTTGCTCACATGCACCAAAGCACAGATACCATTTCCAATAACAGGAATTTGACTCTTTAGATCTGTAAAACCACATTTCCTGCTAAACACATTTCTACATTTTGCCACTAGAAAAGACATCCGCCCTCCACATAAATAGACTTAATAAATGATGCATGAGTTTAAGAATCTGTTTTCTAACTGCCGAATGAGTATCACGATGGATAATATGCGTTGCCACTTTCTTATTTCAGAGTGGTGCCTAGCAATGACTTGCTTCAAATGAACTTATTGTAGAATCATCAGAGCTTTCTGCCTGGAGCAAGAGCATATTCCATAACAAAGCTTTTAACAATTTAATTTTAACATTAGAATCTCAGCACATTTGCTGGCATATTCCCATATGTGATATCAATCTGAGCTGTTATGCATATTTTATATATTAATGGATATGGCTTATCTTAAATTATTCTGATTGTTATATCCAAAGATATGTAAGATTTTAGTCTTGAGCTCTTCAACATTATTTTTGTCATGTGTGTAAAAAATGCAATTTGTAGACAAGAATCTATATTTTTAAGGAAAGTCATAGTAAATACTACTTTAATATGTACTATATGTATACTTATAGTTATAATCCACCTTTGTAACTACATATGCTTTAAAATATAACAGCTATAAAGAAATCATATATCATGGATGACAAATAATGGCAGTCATGCTAGGTAACAGACACCTCGATCCAAAGCCCATGGCTCAAGAGCAACATGCTGCTCTCCACTACCATTGATGTTTCTCCCAGTGGCCTGGGTGCTGATTTTTGAACTTCTGGTTTGGAGGCAGGTGGTTACATAAAAACAGTTGTATTGCTAAACACATAGGGGTAGATTTAATAAGGGTCGATTTTCGAATTGAAATTTTTTAATTGAATTTTTTAAAGGGAATTTTCAATTGAAAATGGATAGAATAAGTCTGTTTTTGAATGAATAAAAATCATTTAAATCGTTCGAATGCATCATTCGATTTGAACGATTTTTTAAAAAATCCTTTGAATTTCAACATTTTTTTTAAACACTCCTTAAAGTTTCCAGGAGGTCCCCCATAGCCTAAAATAGCAATTTGCCAGATTTAAGTGGCAAAGTTTCATATTTGAATATTTTTAAATAGACAGTACTTTGAAATTCAAAAATTATAATTTTCAATTTTTTTCAATTCAAATCGAATTTTGGGCTATTTTATAGTCGAAGTAGCCAAAAATTCAAAATTCAAATTCTTTTAATTAAAATTTTCACTTCAATCCTTTGTAAATTTGCTCCATATCGACTACCAAATTGTCAATAACAGGACTTATTTTGCATCACTGAGGAACATTAGTATGCTTGCATTGCTCCCAAACTCTTTTTACATCTGAATGTGGCTCACATGTAAAAAAAAGGTTGCAGACCCCAACTGTAGACCATCTCTGTTGCTGTCCTATAGAAGAGAGGCGATAAAAACGTAAGTTGCGATTGTTTCAAAGTAACATTGTTTACTAGCTGGCCATTAAAGGAGAGAGCTTTAAAGGAATCTAAAGATGTAAATGATGTATAATGCTGTCTCACTGTACCCCCTAGTTCTCCAAGCTAGATGATCTAAACTTAATTAGACATTTATGAAAATTCAACCAGTCAGAATTACCCTAATCTTGCCAGTCATCTTGCTGCTACTTTATCCTAGAGATTCGTGGGAAGATTTAAGGAGTTATTTAATAAAATCTGAATTAATCTCATATTTAAAAAAAAAATGACCAGACTCATATGCTCGATTTGACCTTATTTATAATAATATAACCCCAATTATTCCGATTGCAGAAAAACTTGATAAATTGCGCAAATCGCTGAATCACTCGAATTTTCTGTCTTTTTTTCGAATTGCTCAATTTTTTTTAGTTTTTACCCAAAAACTCCAAAAAAGTTGGATTTTCAAGCTAAACCCAGTTCGGACCACAATAATGTCAAATTCAGATATTGACTTATACAGGACCTTGACAGGTCTTAGATGGTGAATTTTCAGATTTAGGCTCTTTTTTATCCTAAAAAGCCTGTCAGATAAGTTTGTGGTTTAGTAAATAGCCCCGTTAATAAAGCAACATAATTTTAAGGGGCAGATTTACAAAATTTGTGTGGATAAGTTCTATCGAATTTACAAAATTTGATTGGTCGAATTTTAGAATATGCAAATTAGGCAAATTTTAATAGATCAAATGGATCGAATAGATCAAATAAAAATCTATTCGACTAGTGGAATTTCCCCTTTAAAATTTTATATGATTGGCTACTTCGCCAGGTTTAACCCTGCTATTATACTAGCATTTTGTCCTCTCTGAGTCTCTGCACTAATTAGGGCCACATTTACTATTGGTCGAATTGAAAAAAATTTAAAATTCAACCATGTGAATAGTGAGGGAAGTAAAATCCTTTGAATTCGAATATTGAATTAGAATGATTTTACCGCTATTCGAATATTCGAACGATCGAATAGGAAAAATTTGAGCGTTCGATTAAATATTCGATCGACCAATTAAAACTTCAAAGGATTTTAACCCTTCGATCTAATTTTTCCTATTCAATCGAAGAAAACACCTACAGGAACTTCCCATAGGATTTTAAAGCAATTTGGTAGGTTCAATCTGATGGTTTAACTGGCCTATTGAATTTTTTTTAAAGGGGAAGTACTTCGACCATCAAATATTTGAATATTCAAAAAGAATTAAATTCGAATATTCGAATATAATTAAATTCGCGAATTATTCGAATCGGTTAAATATTGAAAATTCGATGGTCAAAGTTACCTCATTTGCATATTTTAAAATTCTAATTCAAATCTTTTTTAAATTTGACCGAACTTCGAATCCTTCATGTGAATTTAGTAAATCTGCCCCTTAATGTACAGTTTATATGAAATAGATTGTATTACACTATTTGTGTATAAAACAAGCTTGACAGTGCACAAACAGAAATTAAGCAAAATAATATGGGCTAATTTATTAATACTCAATATTTAATCAGGGACATCTATGTTAAACAATTGCAATCACATTTTTAAATCACTTTTTCCCTTCCATGATCACCAGGTTTAAGGAGGCAAACTTGTTTTTTTTTTATAAAATGCCATCATGAAAACAAAAAAGACTGAGAAAAAAAGTTGATGCCAAAATCTGCAATCAAAAGAATTCACTTGCATCAATATTGAGTGTTAGTAAATATACCCTTATTTGTCTTAAATCTGCTGTCAGTTTTTTCATGACATTTTGCCTCCAAACTAATCTTATCATTTGTAGAGTGTCAACACAGAACATATGTTTCCTGACAATATATTTAATTCTGTTTTTGATAAATAGATACAATGAATGATTCCATTAACAAATTACACTAATAGGAGCTACTCCAATTTTTTTCCTGCCTGATTAGCAAACAGCCAAGAATTGGTCAAAAATTAGCTATAATTATCACCTCAGCATTTATTAACTCCTTTTTTCTTTAACATTAAGGGGCCTATGTACTAAATTCACGTGAATAGATCAAAGTTCGATCGAATTCGATCGAATTTCGAACGTAGGATTTATTCGTTTGATCGAATATACAAATTTTGGCATACATTCGAATAGAGTCGAATGAACGAATATTCGTTCATACGATCATTCAATCAGCGAAGGATTTAATTTTAAAGTTTATTCGATTGCCTACTTCGGCAGATTGGACCTACCGAATTGCAATAGAAGCCTATTGGAGCACTCCCATAGGCTTCTGAGGCTAAGTCCTGATCGAATAGGATTTGTACGATCGAAGTCTTCGATCGTTCGAATCGTATGAATCATTTGAATGATCGAATGATTTATTCGACTGATCGAATAAATTATTCGACTGATCAAATAAATTTGTATTTGATCGTCTAATGATTGAATATCGAATAAAAGGTAGCCTAAAACTATTCGTTTATCATTCGACGATCGAATGCTAATCGAATATCGAATTTGGTCGAACAATTTTTGGGGAATAATACTAAATTTGCCCCTAATTGTTTGGAATTAATAATGTACCCATTCCTTTAAATATTTTCCTTATCTAACAAAACATATAATTTTTACCAAAAACAAATTTACACTTAAAGCACTGTAAGTAAACCATACAAACTTAGCTCCCTGGCTATATAAATCAGGGGCTCATTTATTAAACCTTGATTTTGTTTGGTCAAATTTTTAGGAGAATAATCCAATAAAGTCTGGTATTTCATGATAAAGTCAAGTTTTGACAGTGAAGGGAGGTAGGGAGTTTGGTCAAATTTTTTTAAAGAAAAATTTGATTAATTTGAGTTTTAGTAAACAGGCTTCTCAGTGTATATATACTGTATTATAGTATAAAATAAGCCCTTTTATGGCATATGAGATGAAAGTGTAATACTTTTGAGGGGTTATTAATTAAAATCCCAAAATATCTGAGTATGTTCTGAAAACTACTCTGCATTTCCCCTTTTTTATCAATAAATTTTTCCAAAAATTTCTTGTGCAGGAAAAAAACTCATGAAAAAAATCATAAAAAATTGGATTGTACAAATGTTATGATCGAAGATCGAATAAAAGGATAGCCTAAAACTATGCTTTACTTGTTTTTGGAATAACAATCGAATAATGATCATTCGATTATTCAAATGAATTATTCGATCATTCGAATAATTCGTACGATTCGAACGATCAAAGACTTCGATCGTACGAATCCTATTCGATCAGGGCTTCCATAGGCTTCTATTACAAGTCGGTAGGTCCAATCTGGCGAAGTAGGCAGTCGAATAACTTTAAAATTTTGATTCCTTCGATCATCGAATGATCGAATTATCAAATATACGATCATTCGATCTATTCGATATATTCAATATTCAATGATCGGAGAGGCCAAATTGCACTTTACGATTTCACGAAAAATTCGTACGATCGTTACTCAAATTCGATCAAACTTCAATCATTTCACATGAAATTCTTAAATTGGCCCCTAAGTGTTCTCTGGGTAAACTATAGAGAATGGCAACCCACTGTACATTGCCACTGGTAAAAACCAAATTTTTGTGATTTATAGGTCACATTGCACAAGGACATCACAAAGTGTTTTGTACCAACTGCACCATACATGTCTGTTCCATCTGTTACTCAAACACCAATGGAAAGTTTCCCAAGTTATACAGCTATGCAGTCTGATTTTATTTCTGTATACTAGCATATAACACTATCTGGAATATGAGGCCTCCCTCCCAGTGATAATTATTGAGAACATGAAGCCACTCCAACAACAGGAAGAAAAACATAATTTGTGAATAGTTAATTCCAGTTGAGGCAGCTGACGTCTTTAGCATAACTCATTAACATGCACTTGCTATATCAGTAATCATTTTATTTCCTGAATGTTTTCACATGGGGTGTGTGAAGTATGCAATTCTCTTTTATTTTCTGTAAATATCCCCAGGCAAAAATACACAGTCTGTCTCCAAGCTTCAGCACCACCAGTGCATACTCTGAGCTCATCCTCTCATGGGCACTGGCAGAAATAGGAACATAATGCCAGTGGGAAAATGTGATTGGTTTTTAGTAGAGCAAATTTTGACAATAAAACATGTTTTTATCAAGCATAACATTTTTTAAGATTTTATAACTGTCATATACATTGCCCTGACAGGTAGAATATTATCTACATTTGTAGAGTTAAAATTGGATGGACTTTTTCCAATAAGGAAAGCCACTCAGCCCTAAAAGAGAGTGCTTGAGTATTTAGAGATTGAAAAGTTCTCCCAAAAACTTAAAATACATTGTCTTAGTTTTCACAATGTCCTTTACAAGCAACCCAATCTGATAATGAATATTCTTAGTACAGAAATATACAGTAAAGCGCTCATTGAGATTTCACTGAGGTTGAGATCCCCCTTCCTGGAGACTTGCATTTACACAAACTATTAATAATAGGAGCATATTAAATATGGAGGATATTGAATTGGTGACAATCTCACGCTTCCAAATAATGGTTTGCACTAGGGATCAACCCCACTACTTTGGAATTTGGGTGAATTCAAAATCCTTCATGAAACATTTGGCTGTATGCCAAACTCTAATTTACATTCAATTTAGGACCAGGAAGGCAGAAAGTGAACAACACTATGAATCTTGTGAAATTCACAAGATTTTAAGGATGAAGATTTGGTTTGGCCAGACGCTTGGATTCAGCTTAGTTCAAAATCATGCTGAAATGTCCGAATCCTGAATTTGGTTCATCCCTAGTTTGTACAATGGAGCAACATAAAATCAGTAGAAATTGTAAATGCTTTATTTTATATTACAAAAAAAGTGTCACTTCCTGGGTCGTGTGTGTATAAATAGACAAAGTGTCATACAGAAAAACAAAAAGAACAAATCACTCAGCTTGATTTCTACCACTAAAATTCCACTCTTTCAAGTTTTGCTGTCAGTGTTATATAGGAAAAACCTGAACAACTTGGTTACTATGACAACCACAACCTCCATAAACACACTATTTCACATTCTGCAGTCACTATAGCAACAAGAGAATGGTTTCAAATGATAGAAATGGAGATGAAAGTAATCAGGACCAATTTTAACACGTTTATATATTTTTTATATTTATATGTTTGCATATGTATTTGTTTATAAAAAAAAGTTATAAACAACAATTATTTAAACAAAAATAAAACTGACTTTGTAGTTGCAATGTTATGGACAGTATGACATGTGTAAACAAATATTTACACTTTGTTTTACCAAGTACAGCACTTCCATCAGCAGGAAGGACAAGAGCAAATACTCTGACAATGATTTATATGTTACTCTTTGTACCATAGCCAAAAATATTATCTAGATTAACATTCAAATGTAAATATTTCTCCCAAGGTCTTACATTAGTGGGTTCAGTTGCTCAACTGAATTTATCCTTTTAAATGTTGCTTAGGAAAGACAAAGGACACACGGTCCCATGTTGTACAACAGCTAATTGTAAAGTGAAGGATCCCGGCACAGAGCTAAGTGTGCGCTTAGAGACTATGAGACAAAATTAATTAAAAGGCAATTCGACTGTCATACAGACTTGAGTTACTCTAACTAAAACAGACAGCATGGCAGCTGCTAATCCTATACATCCGCAAAAAATCATGTAACACTGGATGCTCCAATGTTTTTAGCATAGTTTGATGTGCAAACCAAAGTCACCTGTGGGAACCAAAGTCATGACTTGCGCACATCTTACATCAGTGGTCCTCAAACTTGGCCCTCCAGCTGTTAAGGAACTACAAGTCCCACAATGCATTTGCCTGACTGTGGCTGTCAGACTCCATCATTGCATTGTGGGACTTGTAGTTCCTTAACAGCTGGAGGGCCAAGTTTGAGGACCACTGTCTTACATAGTTACATAGTTAAATTGGGTTGAAAAAAAGACAAAGTCCATCAAGTTCAACCCCTCCAAATTAAAACCCAGCATACACACACACACACACACACACACACAAATACACATCAACTCTTTCACACAAACCATATATGCCCATAGCTATACTTAATGAAGAGTTTAGTATCAAAATAGCCTTTGATATTATGTCTGTCCAAAAAATCATCCAAGCCCCTCTTAAAAGCATCAACAGAATCAGCCACCACAACACCACCCGGCAGTATAACCTCACTGTCCTCCCTGTGAAGAACCACCTATGCTGCTTCAAATTAAAGTCCTTTTCTTCTAGTCTGAAGGGGTGGCCTCTAGTGTGGTGATCCTCTTTATGGGGAAAAAGGTCCCCTGCTATTTGTCTATAATGTCCTCTGATAATGCAAAGCCCCTGGATTTTTGTCTTGTATGAACAGTGGTATTTTAACCCTTTTATTGTCAGTAATCAGTGTCACTATGGTCCCCCATCTTGCTTAGTACTATTTTAATTTATATTTTGTCATACATAATAAAAGCAAATCAGCACACCAGCAGCTTCTATAGTTTAGGTTCCAAAGTGAATCCTTACTTCTAAGGGGAGAAACATCTAAGTTATACTCTGACCACCATCAGAAAATAGCTTACTCTGCATGATAAGCTAAAGTAAATGAAAGCTAGAAAAGAAACATTGTAGAAAGTTAGAACGGTAAAATTGTAGTGGGTAGAGGGTAGATGAATGAAAAAGAAGTGACAAAGCCAAAGTAGAAGAGGGATGAACTTGAGCAGGTCAGGGTACATGAGTAAAATAGATGTACCATAAAAAGAACAATAAGGACCTGAAGCAAGGAGAACATGGAACTATGACAGAAGGTGAGGGATGGCAACTGGTACCATAAGGGAAAGGCTTGAGATAGATTAGAGTGGCAACTGGATATTAGGAAGATGATTAGTGATGGGCGAAACTATGCAATGCGGCTAAAACGGCGCAACGCGCGTCAAAGTTGATGCGACGCGCGTCAAAGTTGATGCGACGCGCGTCAAAAGCGTCCCGCGACTCGTTTCGCGAATTTTTCGCCGAATCTTTAGGCAAAGCGAATTGCGGGTGATTCGCCCATCACTAAAGATGATAAGTTAAGAGGCGGAGGACTTGGAACAGGTCAACTTTTGGTATGGTTGCTGGAGGTAGCAAATGGAGGAAAGAGAGGGAAGGGAGGAAAATATGAGTAAATATGAAGGGTTTAGTGGCAGAAGCAGAACTTGAGTTGCTTTGGCAAAGTTGTGAACCCTTCAACTCCAATTCTTCAGTTTATGGTACTTCCAACTGCAATCAAACTGAGGAGAGGCTTTAACTACTGACCGGCTTTCATAACACTCTATAGCAAAGTGCGATTATCACCTTTCAACATGATACACCCAAGCCCTTGAAGTCTTGTGAAGTCTGATGATGACTACCTTATAATGATTATAGTACAGTATGTGGATCATCCTAGTTCCATGTTTGTATTGTTCTATATAACTTCAGGGTGCATGTGATCAAACAGAAAGTACAGAGTACACATTTGGAAAGAAAAGCATGCAGTTGGGCAGGCATTTCCACCCAAGGCTTCAAAATAAATTCATTTCAGTTTGGGTTCAAGTTTAGTTTGACATTTTTAGTGTTGGCTAACTGTGTCACTCCCAATGCATAAAATAGAATACCCCACCCCAAATATGAAGAAAAGTCAAAGATAGAAGAAAACAGAAAAATTTACAAGGAGGTTATTTATCAAAGGTCAAATGTTAGAGTTCTTTATATCTCAAATGAACTCAAAACTGGAATGGTTTCTTATTTAAGAAAAAACTTGCCAAACCTGAAACTTCAAATTTACCATGGGAAAACACTAGAATTGCTTTTGGGCAAAACCCTCTTAAAAAAGTTCAAGGGACCTCTGCCACTGAATCCTACATGACCTTGACAGGTTTTAGATTTTGGGCTCTAGATATTTCCAGGGTTAGGGTATAATAAATATTGAAATTTTTATTTAACCCAAAAATGTGAGGGTTTTTTTTTCATGGAAAACAGGACTCGAATCTTAAGAAATAACCCACTAATAGGGATGAGAGAATATGTTTTTTAAAAAATTTTTTGATGCCCATAGACTTTAATGAGTGTCTGCAACATTTTGCCCACTGCAACTTTTTGGCGAAAAAATTTGCCCATCCATACCCACTAACTCTAGTAATACTCAGAAACCAATCAGCATGGATGAAACTTCTATTACCCTATAAAGTATAATGGAAGAGAGCTACGAAACAAGTTGGCGCTATAGAAATACATGTTAATAATAATAACTGCATGAGAAAGAGAGTACATAGGTGAAAAAAGAAAGAGTTATAGACTGAAAGAGCAGGAACAGAGTGGGAAAAAGATAGTAGTAGACCATGGTAAGGCAGAGGAAAAGAAACAGAGTTGGAAGTCTGGAAGAGGAAAATTCTAAGATATTGAATACCAGGAACTTTTCAAGCACTGTAAATAACAATTAATTTACCAAAATGTACACAAAAAAATCACAGTAATAGGCACCCTATTGAATACTTCAAAAACATTTTTAAAATACATTTCTACTGTTTTCATCCCTGTACTGATATTTTGCAACAAGTAAGCTAACACAGTGAAGCCAACACAATGGGGAGGTTTGAGGTACTGTGATTATGGTGCATGGCTCAGTAAACAACATTTTGTGCTACCTTACCTCTCCCAATTATCTTTCTGTACAAAAAAGCATGCAGCTATAATATTCTTCCAGCCATCTGTAATTTCCATCTAGTAATTTAGTAACTGGATTCCTTTTAAAACATATCATTTGTATGAGCAAATGGAACGCTGTGGCAATAGTTACATTTTGTCAAAGACATCAATTTTATTCCCTAGCATTTTTTTTAACAAAGTAGCCATGGAGGCGTAATCGAAACCTTTTATTTCATGTCTTTCAATTGGTACAAAATGTTTCATAGCTATCTTTCCAACCAGTTGCTGTTTGATTGCCTCAGTCTCCAACAAGTTTATGATGTTTACTGCATTAGGGCAGCCACTTACTTTAGTACTCAACAACTGAATAATAAGAGTTAAAACATTTATTTAGCTGATGTACTGCTCCATTTGCTTCCAGTGACCCTTTAGCAGAACTGTGATCCCAAACAAAAGGCGAAGTAACAGACTGAAAAACATAAAAAGTGTTTAGTGATGGACCTATGCTTAGATCTCAATCTACTTTAAGAATCCATGGCTCTACTTAAGGGTCTCAGGCATCATTCAACTAAACACACCAATCTGTAGAAAATCTCCTGAGCCCCAAAGACTTAAAGGAACAGTAATGGCAAAGTGTTTTGCATGCATTTAAACAAAATACTATTATATTGCACTGGTAAAAAAATGTGTTTGCTTCAGAAACATTAACCTTGTACAATTATGGGACCTGCTATCAAGAATGTTTGGGGTTTTCTTAAAAAGACATGTTAGTATAATTTGGATTACCATATTAAATCTGCAAATATAATTTAAACATTAAAGGGGTTGTTCACCTTCATGTTAACTTTTAGTATAATGTAGAGAGCGATATTCTGAGAGAATTGGCCCTTCTACAATATACTAAAAGTTAACTTGAAGGCGAACCACCCCTTTAAGGGGGTTATTTATCAAAATCCATTTTTTTTTCTGATTTTTCTAAGTAAAAAAGTCAGACCAAACTAGAATCCACAATTTGACCTTATTTATCCCTGAAAAAAACTTGACAAAATTGGTTTGGAAAAAAAATTTTCAGGTTATGCCCCAAAAGCTCAGAAAAGCTGCTTAAAACCCTCTTAAAAAATGGTGAAATATTTTAGGAAGGAACTATTTTTAGTTGGAAGCTGACTTGGTGGACTGTTTTCTGGGTTTAATTTACTTCAAGTCACATTTTAAACATGTCATCACTAATTTTATTCAGAAAATATTAGAAAGTGCCAATGGTTTGCACTACAAGATGTAAATTTATTGTTGGTATTTCAGTTTTTTAGTAATGGGAATGTAGAGATTTTAGAAAGAAAATGATGAGCATTGTTGGATTCAAGGGTACATTTTCCCTATGGGATACACACAGGATTTCTCTTAATGATACCATCAGTAATCTGGGTTTTTCTGACACCTGTTCCATAAGGTTGAAGAATGCAATTCTGCCTTAAACTAGACAGCAAATGAATTAATAATAATCTGTCATAACCCAATTTTCTGCATAATATTGAAGGGAAAGCAGAGTCGAACAATATTTTAGGAACATTAATAAAGAAGGAAATGTGCTTTCAATAGTTACTGATTTATCACACGTAAATTATTTGGTTGACATTGAGAATCCCTGCATGTGATACAGTAATGAGGAGGTGTGGTGCCATTATCATGGATACATTATGCAGTGCATAGTATCCTGCATAAATAAATTGTGAAGGGTCTGCATTCTACAGAAAATGAAAGTATGAAACCCTTTACATTTTGTGTAACCCTTTAGATGGAGATATCCATAACCAAGAGCTCGCCTGACATTGAACTTTTACTGTATATACAATGGAGCCTGAAATATTTGTTTTTCCTTGTTCTGGTTTGGCTTCATAGTATTCAAACCTAAAGCAACAGCTTTTTGTACTTGTATTTCATATACATCATAAAAAACCACAATTGATATTCTAAAAATGAATACAAACACTAATTTTTTTCTTGGATATTCAGCAGATGTTCTGCATGGCTGGATACAGCTCGACAAGCAGTGCCTATTAGCCAGTCTATAAATCTCTGGCACCAAAGAAATCAAAGTTATTGCTAATTTGTTCTGTAAGTCCATCTGCACTTTGAAGAATGAATATTAATAATCTGTCACTATGTTATTCTGCGGAAAAAATAGCGCATCAAAGATAATGGAAACTATATTCTAACACAAGGCACCTTCATTGCAAATTCATTCATGTCAAATTAGCTCTCTTGTTCCCACCAACCTTCTGCATTAAGCACTCCACCTACAAGTTAGTAATTTACTCAAATTATTTTGAACATCTCACTGTATTTTAGTCAAAAAAAGTTATTCCAAGAAAATAGTAATCGAGATAGGAATCAGACTCATAATTTATTGCATGCATGATTAATAAAAATAAATGCTTCTTGAAACTGATGACTTTTTGCTTTTGGTGAATGATTATTTTTCTCAGAAGAGCAAGAGTTGGCATAAAGCAGATGGACCTGTATCGTACAGGTTTATCAAGGGCTGTAAATAAAGTTCTCTTATTTATTGAAAAAAATGTGTCAATAGAGAGCTAGGGAGTTACCTTCTGATGAACTGTACTGAACTTTATTTTCACACTTTGATAAATAGGATACAAGGATTGTATATAAGATAGTAGAAAGACATCTATCATATATGATTAAAATAGAAAACCAAAGAAAAACAGTGTCATAGGTAAAAGCAGTTTTTGGGAGGAAATACTTGTGCTCTTTAATTCCTAAGGGCCTCCTCTTCTAGTTGAGTGCTTCATTCATTTCTCTGGAGCACCCTATGCATGAGGTTCATTATCATGGAGCACACCATAAATGCTGTATTCCAATGCTGTCTCTATAAAACAAGGGGTTGTTCTTGTGCCGCACAGGAGGCAAAGTGCAAAGAAAATGTAAAAGACCTGCAAAAAAGCATGTAAATGCCTGTGTACCCCATCATGAATACAGCAATTCCTACTGTTGCTGAGTTGTTTTCATGATACATAGGTGTTACCCCCTTCATCCCACTACCTGTCCCCAACATGTGCATTATTCAGATGTATAATTTAAGAATTTATTTATTTTATTAACATGTATTGTGCCAACTTATTTCGTAGCGCTGTACAGTGAATGTGATTATACAACTAAATCACATGAATTACATACATAGAACATAAGGAGTTACATACATCACAATAAATATGGAGTTACATACATCACAATAAATACAGGTACAGGAGGTGAGGAATGCCCTGTACAGAAAAAGCTTACAATCTAAAGGGAAGGGAATAATACAAAAGGTGTGGGAGTGGGCAAGATCAGAGTAAAGTGGGTGAGAGATGTAGTACTGTAAGCGGTATTGCATTGGGTAGTTAACAATGAGGGTTGGCTTCTCTAAAAAAGTGGGTTTTAAGAGATTTCTTGAAAGCTGAAAGATTGGGAGAAACTCGAACAGACCGTGGGAGAGAATTCCAGAGGAGGGGAGCAGCCCTTGGAAAGTCTTGAATGCGAGCATGTGAGGAGGTCAGTAGAGGAGCGTAGTAATCGGTTGGGTGAATATATGGAGATTAGTTCAGAGATGTAGGGAGGGGCAGAGTTATGAAGTGCTTTGAATGTCAGGGTCATTAATTTGAATTTAATTCTGAAGGGCAGTGGAAGCCAGTGCAGGGATTGGCAGAATGGCAGAGGAAGAGCGTTGCTAAGGTGTATAAGACTAGCAGCAGTGTTCATTATGGACTGGAGAGTTGACAGAAGGCCAATTAAAAGAGAGTTACAATAGTCTAGACGCGATATGTCAAGAGAGTGAATAAGAATTTCGGCAGCATCTTGGGTGATAAATGATCATATTTTGGATATGTTCCTTAGGTGGAAGTGACATGACTTAACAAGTGACTGGATATGAGGAGTGAATGTCATGGCAGAATCTAGGATAACCCCAAGGCACCAGGCCTGGGGAGACGGGGGATAGTGGAATTTTTAACTATGATGGATACTTCTGGGATGTTACTGGTGTTAGTTGGAGGAAAGAGAACCATTTCTGTTTAGGAGAGGTTTAATTTAAGGTAGCGTTGTGACATCCAAGTAGAGATAGCAGAAAGGCAGGAGGAGACACGAGTTAGGAGTTCTGGGTTGAGATCAGGAGAGGAGACGATCTGAGTATCGTCAGCATAGAGGTGGTAGTGGAAACCATACGAGCTGATTAATTTGCAGAGGGAGGAAGTATATAGAGAAAATAATATGGGTCCCAGGACAGAGCCTTGAGGAACCCCGACAGAGAGAGGTAGGGGGAAGATGCTGCTCTGTTGTAGGAGACACTGAAGGAACAATTCAGAAGAATACCAGGACAGGGCTGTGTCACGAAGGCCAAGCGAATGGAGGGACTAGAGGAGGAGACGGTGATCTACAGTGTCAAATGCAGCTGAGAGATCAAGCAGTATTAATAGTGAGAAAGCTGTTAAAAGGTCATTAGTTAGACGGGTCAGAGCAGTTTCAGTGGAGTGTTGTGGTTTAAAAGCAGATTGTAAGGGGTCCAGCAGGTTATTGTCAGAGAGGAATGAGGTTAAACGGTTGTAGACTAGGCGCTCTAGTAGTCTAGAGATGAAAGGTAGCAGATAGATAGGTCGGAGGTTGTCAAGATTGGAGGGGTCAAGAGAGGGTTTTTTCAGAATGGGGTGACAAGAGCATTATTTTGGTTGAGACGAGAATAGACCAGTTGAGAGTGACAGATTAAATAGATGAGTTAAGGCTTTGATTAGACAAGGATTGGTATTGCGGAGAAGTTTTGAAGGAATAGGTTTAAGCGGGTAGGTGGTAAGGTGAGAGTAGGCCAAAAGTTTTGACACTTCCTCGTCAGTAACAGAGATGAAGGAGCAGAGGAGAGACTGGGGAGTGTGGAGGGAGGTTGGTGGAAGCCTAGGGGGGTTGAGTAGTGTAATGTCCCCTCTGATAGTGTCAATTTTGTTTTTGAAGTGCTCAGGAATGTCTTGAGCAGAGACAGATGTGTGTGGAGGGGGGTGGAGAAGGGGAAAGGAGAGTGTGGAGAATTGTCATCTAGTTCAGGCCAACCACAGAGCCCTGCTCTTAGCTCTTACCCTTACACACCAATCCAACTATATGAGAAACAGGCAGACAACTGAGAATTGTTAAATCAGCACAAGGTGGGCAAAGTTAGTGTCCCATGCAGACTTGGGTAAGCCCCGATTTGTGCTATATAACTAGATCACATTCCCTATTTGTAGAATACATAGCATAACAATGTTCCAGCAATATAAAAAGGTGGTGTAAGAGCTACAATACATTAGCATTAGGATTATATAGTTAATAATTTTATAATTAACCTTAGCTTTTATTTACTGTATATCTTTGAACCCACAAGTTCTACCAGTACCACAACTTAGAATCATCTGCATATGATGTGTTTATAAAAACTATAGCATGCATACAAGCTATCAAAGCACTTACATCTCCTCTTCAGGCAATTTATAACATAAAGGGGGTTATTTACTAAAATACATATTTATCTAATTATTTAAATATAAAAAAACACAAACAAACCCCCATACCAATTTTACCTTATTTATTATTACAATAGCTTGATTTAATCTGCTCAGGTAAAAACCGGATAAAATTGAAAAACATTGTTTGGAAAGTGGGATTGATTACAGTTATTTTGCAATGGCAATATTAAAAAATGTAGTTTGTGATTACACAAACATGTCAAAGCAACATCCACCATAAATCCCATAATTGCTTAAAAAAGCAATATCTAATAATCATATACTGTAGGTTTAGAACATCTACAAGAAACAGTTGCACCATCACTTGGGATCCATAAACATCATGTTAGTCCAGCTAGGGTTTTTTTCCTTCACTTATGAAGGAAAAAGGAAAATATTTCTGATTTTCACTCAGATGTAATATGTGGAGTTGTGGACTCCAATTACCCCCTATACATCAGCTTCAATATTCTGTTTTGTGTAAATAGGTTATGAAGATGCTTTCACTCGCATGATACATTATACGTGTATGTCTCCTAATGGGAAATACGCTGCACCGGCACATCGGGGGGAAAAAACATTCCCATTAAATACTCTGGCTTCTTTATTCAGCTTTGGCTCAATGGGAAAAAGAATGAGCACAAGGTGATGGGAAAATTGTCAGACGTTGCACCATTATTTCCAAACTGGAGCAGCCTGCCAAGCTCATTCACTGTAACAAATGATAATAAACTTGAATTAAGCACATCAAGTGCAACATGAAATTCAATCTGAAATGAACCATTTTTCCTGGCTGTATTCTATTCCATACATATATATAATGCCTGAATGTTCTAGAATATATATTGATATAAAGAGGGATCCAGCACAGAGCAGGATCATCAAAAATCTATTGGACTGTGCAGCTCATGAAGGCTTGGTAACAGAGACAGTGTCCAATACATTTTAATAATCATTTTAAAATGTTCTTGGATGCCTTTATTATTATATTATTATTATTACTTTTAACACATATTTTAATACATATCTCAGGTTTCAAGGAGTGAAAATATACTCAAATCTATTTGGACCTCCTTTGGAAGCCAAAAGGAAAGTTTCCACATGTAATAAAAGGCACTAAGATTGCCCAGGAGCAATAACATATAGCAACCAATATGATGTTTGCTTTTTAACAGGTGACCAGTAAATCCTTCCTGCTGATTAGTTACTGTTCCTAGGCAAACGTGCTGCCTTTTATTATATAATCCACAGGGAGTCTTTGAGCATGGCAACCTCCATCTTGGTGTGAAATAATGTTCGATTGGCTTAAGAGAGCCACTTTTTATTCTATAGTTCCCCCCAGCACAGTTCTGGATTCTTATGAAATATACATGTAGACCAAAAGATTCATAGGTATTTTTGTATGATACAATATGACTTAAAACAGCCTTTTTAAATCAAATTCAGATCAATTTTTACAGCTATATTCTGAAAAGGATTGCAAATACCTTGATTAACAACCTAAAAAAGCATATACAGTAATTCACTAATGGCATCTCTAATTGGTTAAGCAATGTGTTTGGGTAACTGTTTTGCATTGTGCCCACTACAGTTTAATTTATAATGTCACTCATGGTCGCCACAAATAATACTTATTTTATAATAATGTTACAAATGGAAAACATTGACCTTGAATCCATTTAGACCCTAATAAATAAAGTAACTAGCCAGGTCACCATGAGCAAAGCATTTTTTTTGAGAATTCAATTTTGACTGGAACTGTTTGCATCAAATGAAAATGTTTAAATTTGGAATTATTATTATTATGTATAATTCTGTATGGTTTATTTTTCAACTAGTAAGGAGAGGAATAGCTGTTATTGCCCATTTCCCATCAACCTACTTTGGCAAAGTTTTGCTAGTGTAAATTAGTCAGCGCAAGCACTTCCTCTTTCATTTCTGCCTACCAAAACTTTGTTAGCACTCTTAGCTCAGTTTGAATAGGGAGGGTCTATATAGGTCATTATATATGTCTTCTATAGAGATTTTTGTGCAAATGCTTCCAGTGGCCACTTATTAAAAATGTTTAAGAAAGCAAAATAAAGACAAAAGAGATCCTCTAATGCCCTAGACATGAGCCCACTCTAAAATAAATGTGGCATGCCCCTAAAATGGTTAAAAAAATGTTTAATAGTTACAACTTAAAGACAATCCCACTTTAAAATATGAAAAAAACACTAGTGATTTTTATAATTTTTATGAGAACGGCATACAAGATATGATGTCATTGTATGTAGCTTTGTCTTATCAGTTCATCAGGTCTAAGCTGGTGAAGGAAACTCTGGTGAGTGGTTACCTTCTGTAAAAGTTGTTCTTTAGTGAATTTGCAGAGTAACAATTGTTTGTCTGAGTGAAAATTTGCCTGGCGATAGGGCGCAAAACTTCCTTAGTGATTGTCACTTTCACTTGTGAATTGTCCTCTATGTCTGTTAGTAAATTGGTGAGGTGCCTGTGGATGGTATATCTGGTGAATTTTCACTAGCAACTGCCACTTCACCCTTTGGTTAATCTGTCCCTGTGTTTTTTTACTCTCTAAATGTGCAAATAAAACAACTCCATCTGTAAAACTGTAAAAACTGAAAAACTATTGCCCAATTAAGCCAATTCTGAAAGAGGACTCTCCCATTCATGAAGGGGTATGAGGTAGGAGAATAAATTGCTAAAAAGTGCTAAGTACTAACATAGTGCTAAGTGCTAACACCCACTTAAGAAACTTAAGTCCCTTCTATCCTGTTGCTATTGTGTGGGAGAAAATTAAAAAGATTGTTTAATAGCAGCTAGGGAGTAGAATGAATCTTCTTTATTTTCCATTTGTATGAAATTTTCCTTGTATCCAAGTGCATTTGCATGCAACTTCCAGCATCTCAGGTCAGCGAATGGTAGCATAGTTGCACTAGTTTTACTTTGCTAGGCAGAGTGCTGTTACGCTAGCGAAGCCTAATTTGCATACGGCGGGAACTTTAACTTATAATAGAAGTATATGTTACAGCCACTACATTCCACTACACAATCCCAGGAAACCTTTAATAAATTATATAAAGTTGTCCTATTGCCCTACATGTGCCCCCTGTATAGCTGAGTTGCCATGTGTTAGGAAATGTAGGGGGGAAGAAGGGTAACCCCCCCAAAAAAATTATCACCCTCCTATTCTAAAATACACCAGCCTTTTTTTGGGACTAAGAAAAAAATGTGAAATTTTTTTTCAACCTCTTATCTATTGTATTGAACTTCGCCTGGTCTGACCTGAGAAGTAACGTCTAGCGTAAGTGCGAAGTTGCACAAGTCTATCTACTTCGCTAGCGAAAATTAGCCAGAGCCGGTGTTAGTGAATTTGCGAAGTTGCGAATTGACGTCACGCTGGCGAATTAGCGCTAGCGTTAGACGCTTCGCGCTTTAGTGAATCTGCCCCCTAAGATCCTTCGCACTTAAGGAAACTCCCAACACATTGCCATTTAGTGTATAACTTGAATTTACTTATTTTTTGCCAAAGTGCATAACCTTGCGTTTATCAACATTGAACCTCATTTTCCAGTTTGCTGCCCAGTTTCCAAACTTAGACAAATCACTGTGCAAAGTAGCAGCATCCTGCATGGAACCTATAGTTCTGCACAATTTAGTATCATCTGCAAAAATAATATGGTAGCCCAACAAAGTGAACAGCACAGGCAGAGGCTGTGAATTCAAGCGTGTGTCTGTAAGTCAGAAGCTGACTGTTTTATTAGAACACATGACTGTGATCTGCAGCCCTTCTCACTCTCAGCAAACTGCAGCATCTTACTCCGCAGCTCGCTACCAGCCATTGGTTACCCCATGACACGTGGCAGACGGAGGCTTCCCTGTGTGCTCTGACTCCAATCTGTGAGCAGGGCACTGATAGGCCAGGCTGATGCGCAGGCAATATATCATCCTGATCTCCCACTGAGAAAGGGAGCTCTTCTGTCACCAGTATTGATTTCAGAGGATGGACTAAAATTTCCTAGGATTTCCATTAAGAATTAAGAAAAAAAGCCTTTAAGCACGCAGGGTAGCCAGGCAGACATGGATATGAGATGGCACTGTGAATCCTCCCAGGTAGCTTCTTCTATCACAGACGATACAGAGCACAGAGCACTGCAGCATGCAGGGATGAACATGTTTAACAAAAATAGTCCAACATGGAGACCGAGGAAGGGTGTGGCAAGAGACTAGCAAGTTAAAACAAAAATGTTGATTTCTTCTTTTATAATATCCATAAAATGGAAAACGAATGCGATTGCATGTCATTAATATTAAAATTATCACATTTGTGCATGCAAGGATGGTTTACAGCTTCCAATTGTGCTTCACATTACTGGGAATGAGCAGATCCGCTTTTATTGGAGCTTTCAGCAGGAGACATTTGCTCCCTGCTTAAATTCTCTGCTTATTAAAGAGCATGTTCACCCCAGCAACATATAGGCAGCAAAGACACAAACAGCTTCTGATAGACGGTCTGCATGGCTAATCCTATTATATCTTCAGAAAAGCTTTCCTCTCTGACCATTTTAGTTCTTGTCGGAGTCATGTGTAACCTTTTTCTTTTCTTCTCTCGTTCTTACCGCTGGCAGAGATAAAAGTCGTGTATGTCACCTGCATGCCGTTAGCAATGAAGCATGCCTCAATCAAATGTCTAACAGATATCTGTGTAATGTACAATATACAACCTATTTATCCGTGGATTAACATGAATAGACTGAGTGCATGACTGCTACGTGTTTTTATGTCTAAGAGACATTATCAGTACTTTAATTTAATGTACATTATATTCATAGTTTTCTTTTCATAATGGTGTTGAAACGTATGTTGTAAATCGAATAGATAAACCATGGGCACAGAGAGATGTTCAGATCATGAAATATTATATTGGCACTAGTTCATATCGTTATCTAAGCAACACAATGGGACAGATTTACTAAATTCACATGAAGAATCGAAGTTCGATCGAATTTTATCAAATTCGAATTTGAATCTTCGAATATGCAAATTAGGCAAATTCGACCATCGAATGATTCGAATATTTGAATGATTCGAATATTCAAATAAAATTTAATTCAAATATTCGAAAATTCGATGGTCGAATACTTCCCTTTTAAATTTTTATTCGACCACCTACTTCGCCAGATTAAAGCTACCGAAATGGGGATCCTTCCCTAAGATCGAATATAAAAAATTTGATCGATTGATTAAAATCGTTTGATCGATCTAATTGCGGTAAAATCCTTTACTTCCCCAATATTCCCTTGGTTGAATTTCAAATTTTTTTATATTCGAAATTCGACCAATAGTAAATCTGCCCCAATGTGTTGGAATGTAGCACAAATGTTGATATACCACCCTTCCTGAAGCCATTATTCTTACCAAGGTGGTTCAAGTAGTAGTTAAAGGGGTGGTTGACCTTTAAGTTAACACTTATTATATTATATAATGCGAGTTCCAAGCAACTTTTCATTTGGTCTTCATTATATATTTTTCATAATTTTTGAATTAATAATTTTCTTCTTTTGACTCTTTCCAGCGTTCAAATGGGGTCACTAAAACAACTAAAAAGCAAATGTTGTGTAAGGCTACAAATTGCATTGTTATTGCAACTTCTTCTTAATTATATTTCTATTCAGACCTTCCCCTAATTAAAGTCCAGTCTCTTATTCAAATTAATGCATGGTTACTAGAGTCATTTGGAGCCTAGCTACCAAAATGCTGAAATTGCAGACTGGAAAGCTGCTGAATAAGAAGCTAAATAACTCAAAATAAAATAAAATGAAAACCAATTGCAAATTGTTTCAGACTATTACTGCATCATACTTAAGTTTAACTCAAAGGCGAAAAAACCATTTAATAATGAATATTACATAAATATTACAGTGATTTTCAACTATAAATGACTTTTGCTGTCACCATCCATAGCATCTTCCTTGTAGAAAGCGTTTTGTCCTGAAGAAGATACATTATTTTTATGTTTTATATACTAACATTCACATTACTTTTTTTCATGAATCATATTTTTTCTCCCAAAATGTTTTTTATTTCTCTAAAACTCTAAGGCGCAGATTTATCATTGGTCGCATTTCGAATGAAAAAAATTTCGAAATTCGACCATATGAATAAAAGGGAAGTAAAATCCTTCGAATTTGATAATAGTGCTTTCTGCAGATACATATTAATAAAATGTAAAAAAAAAGGGGGGGAATTTGTATTTTTGTATTTCACCTTCTGATAAATCTGCCCAAGAGGGTAGAGGAGATACCTTGGCTTTTTTCAGAGAAATTCATGGGAAAGGCCACTGATAAAATGCCATAAAGTGCTTTATGTTCCATTTGCTTTAGGAAAGTTACTGAGGCAGTTAATTGCCAATAGATTATCCACAATATTGCAGGCTAGAGCACTATATTTATTCTGTAAAATGTTTTACCATACCTGAGTAAACAGCTCTAGAAGCTCTGTTTGTTTAGAATAGCAGCTTCAATATAATCTTGGTGTGACATCACTTCCTGAGTTTCCCCCAGATCACTTATAGCTCTGGGCTCGGATTACAGCAGGGAGGGGGTGAGAGGAGCAAACTGAGCATGCTCAAGCCCTAGCCCTGGAGGTTTAAGCTGAAAGAAGGAAATCTGATACAGAAGCCCATGTGTACACAATAGAAGGAAAGACATGTGCTGTTTCTTTTGACAGAGGACTCAGAGCAGAATTACTTTACTGGTGTATTTATATAGACCTTTCTGAAAAAGCTTACTTACTTTTAACCTTTCCTTTTACTTTAAGTCCATTTCCTTTTATATATATATAATATTGTCCATATGGAATCTGTCAATACCTCCCAAGTAATGACAGCCAATTGCTGACTATTCTGAATACAGGTTTGTTTCAAAGAATGATATTCGTTATTGTAAATTCCATAATGAAGGTGTTACTAAACAATACCAGAGATAGGTTTTCTAAGGAGGAGGGAAAACAGGAGAAAGTGGGGGGATAGCAATAGTAAAATGTTCTTTAATGCACCCCTCCTGGCCATAATAAAAGCTCTGTCTAGTTCACCTATAAACTAAGACACATAGTAGCAGCAGAAACAGTGGTGCAAATGGACTTTGATGTATAAATCATAACCTGTGACAAATAGATGTAGATTTTTCCTTGACTTGCTTGTAAAAAGCTTATATATGGATTTGAATCTTAACTATATAAATCTCACAGTGACAGCTTATTTACTTGCACAGCAAGAGACACCTAGAAACATTTCCCAGTAGGAAGACAGATTTGAATATTTTTTTTCCTGTGGTTATTAACTAGTAGAAGCAGAAATGCTTATTGTTCATGTTGATTTATAAATTGCCAGACATGGATTTATTATATGTCAACAGCATACATTAAGATAATGTCTAGTTATGTACATGTATAGGTGTTTCTACATGTGCCATTAATCTTTTTGTCACAGTTAGAAGCATAGCTAATAGTTTCTTCTCTTTCCTTCTGCTGCTTAGTTTGTACAAATGGAGTAGACTAGGAAGCAACATTAGGGATCAACATGGTGCCACATGCTGATCATAGTTTACTATAGTGGGACCAAATGGGCTGTGTTGCAAGCAAAATGTAACATTAATTTTCCATTATTTGATTCTGTTTAGATGCTAGAGTTGATGCTAGATTTAGTGATTTTAAAGAAATATGCATAAATAAAAGGTAACAGGAGAAGAACTAAACATAAATATAAATACAAGTATCCCCAACGTAGTTTCATTTGTTTCATTCAAATAGATGGAGCAAAAAAAAAAAACAACTCTGCCAGACAAAATCACACCTTTTAACCAAAAAAATGTGATGGGTGCCTCCTGTGCCTCTATCAATAATATGTAGATGATGGGAATAAGTGTTATTCTATTAATTGTCCCGTGACCATGATCCGAACTTATAATGATTGGTATGTTTCAACCTATTGTGTCTAATGCCTATTGTGTCTGGCACAACTTGATATATGCCCAGGGACAAAGTCTAGAGGTCATTTTCACATGTGGGTGCTTCAAAATGGGTACAATGGAGAACACATGCTAAAGCAATTCATTAATAACTTTGTGTACCCTCATGCGCCTGCATTTCCATATACAATAGGTTCAAATTGTGTCCCTCTTGTCCCTGGACAGCTACCTTAGACCTGACAGTAGATCTAGAGTTCCCTCCGTGGGTTGCATCAATTAACACACCAGACTCTTAGAATGCTAGACACAATTTGCATCCAATTTACATAAAAACACATGCATTTGCAACACTACACCTACTCAAAATTATACTACATTGTGGGTAAAATAACATGGTGAATTGCAGTCAAAATTGCACATGGCACACTACACTTGTGTTCATAAAGTCCCTTAATAAGAAAATAGCACTTGAAGGCGCAAAATCAATATAATCTACTACATTTCTGAATTTAGAATGTAATGGATTGCCCTCTTATAAACAGCAATGTATTATACAAGTAAGCTTGCAGATACAAAAAAAAACTGTGCGTGCAAAATGTCGAACCCTAATCAAATGTAAACGAGGTTATTGGATAAATCAGTGAAGCTTTATTCCCAAACATGCAATAGAGGTCAAGTATTGTTGTGCACTACTCAATAACCTTCTTAGGAACTCTTCTAAGATTTCTACTCTACTCCCTTTACAGCAATGTCATTAAGTAAACAGAAAGTGGCACTGCAAATCCCAGAATATCTAAAGCTAAATCTGAAAAAAATAGATTGTAAGGAAAAAAAATCAATTTCTTTAAAATTAAAAATACCGTCTGTATTGGCAAAAATAATTTTTTCTTTTTTTTTTATTTCTCGGATGGAGCTCTTGTATCAGAGAACCATCTATAATTATGGATTCTGTCCATGGGCCAGCCTTAGGCATGATACTATCAATAGTAAATTTTCTGTTCACCTGCAGGAAAAAGAGTAAACCTTTGGGAACGGGAGAGACAAAGTAAACTGATATCATGGATTTTACTTTATTTTTACATAAAACTAGAGCGCCAGCTTTTTTTAAGACAGACAGCAAAAAATTCATCATTCTATGCCTAAACTATACATTTTTAATCATCATAAATGATATAAAGCACTTGTGTGCACACACACCAAACCTTTATGGTTATTTATTGGTAAAGACAAAACCAGAGTTAGACAAATGGCCACGCCAAAATATTAGTTACATCTTTAAATATATTTTTGATTTATCTTTGCAGTGTAGTGTAATAGATATACAATTCTTTGTTCAAGAGAAATTATATTTTTGTGTGTACCTTCCATTAAATTTACTTTTTGTATCTCTGCTAAAATTCTGCCTTACCCAAGTGTGTTTTTAATATCATCTCCTGAAGTACAAAACTCTCCAAACCCCCTCCCCACCATAGGATTAAATGAATAGGAAATAACCCTCATACATAAAAACTATAAGCATGCTGTGGGACAACAATTGAACCCAACGCTCTGTGTACGTCTTCGACTAACTTGAAAGCCTAAGGGCAAACAACCACAGGCATCAGTATCTTGTTCCCCCGTGGAAAGTCCGCAAACTGGGACAGAAAATTGTCTGTTGGAAAGCGAGACATTTTCCTTGGTAGCTCCTCATCCTCATTTTTCTCTCTTCAATCTTGACACTTAATGCAAAAAGGAAGTAAATGTTTTCCATGGTTTTCTACAAACATCCATATAGAAAATGGAAGCCCAACATGACTGTTCTTTTTAATGCAAATCAATATATTTAGGCTGGGACTGTATCTATATATATATATTTTTTTTTTCTTTTTTTTTTTAATTTATATATATATATATAGATATAATTACTTTTAAACCAATTTGTCGTTATTATTGCTGGAGATTAGAGATTTTATACATTCTTAGATTTTTTTGTACATCGAATGCAAAAGTATTATCTGTAAAGCTTATTTTAGAAATGCCCTAACATTCGCTGAACATGTGGTCGAGAACTTCTCTGATAAAAGGGCTGGTGCTGATGCGGCAGAAGTCTTAATCGTTTTTATCGTTGAAACATTTTTTAATTAGCTAAGCAAACGTGTTAGATTTCAAAGCTATGCTTTCAACTCCGCACTCCTCAAAATACATGTTAATCTTAGAAGACTTTTTGTTTTTAATTCCAAATAATCCCACATATTTTAACACAATGAAGTATGTTTGAAAAAATCACAGAACTAAAAAAAAATGGCAATTTATGTATATTTTATAGTTCTTTATAGTTTTTTTACATTTATGGCAACATTGTTAAATTTATTATGTAAAAGGATGTTTTAATTTTCATATTAGAAAATAAAAACACAACTACTGTACAAAGTAGAGAATACAAATGGGTCTATATGGTATGGGAAAAGAACATTTCCCTTAATTTTTCATTAGTATGTTAATACTATAGATTGCAAAATGTAAACTTCAATTATACTGAGGGTAGTGAGCAGTGGAAACTACATAGGGTCATTTATTGCCCAAATTAAAGGTGCTTGTAAAGGCATCCAGCTAATTTTCATTCAACTGTAGCAGTATCCCTTTAACATTCTTTTATAATTAAGTACTTCTCATGAACTAAAGTATGTTGGGATTAGTCTTGCTAAATTGAAAAGATTTTACTCACGAACAACACCATAGTCACTTAAAGAAACATTAAATACAGACAACCTAAAATAAGACTCATAGCAAATCTATACAAAGAGATTAGTGATTTTTGCACTTTAACCAACAGAGGGACATACCTGCTAAATATGTCATTTTCAATATATCCATACAGAGACAAAAAGTCTTTAAAGAAAATAACCACTAATCCTGCATCACATCCAATAACATTTGATTTAGTCAATAGTAGGAGTAAACAATTAACTGCTGGACATATATTTGTGAGTAAAGAGATGAATAAGTAAGGAGATGCAAAGCCATAGTGATTGCAATTTTGTTCAATTAAGGCACATCTAACTGGTAACAGGAATTAAATGTCACTTCCATTAGCAACCTGAATGAACACGCTACCTTTGGACTGGTTATTATTCCAGGTTACTAAATCTTTACCTTGAACTCATTCTTTTGCACTTCTTTATTTGATTTGTTTTGTGGGTTTGGCTCTTTGTGGGGGAGGGGGGCAGTATTATAGAAGGAGCAATGGCTTCAAAAGTTTTCAGCCAGTTTTTTGTATAAAATCAATTAAATTCAATTCCATTGATAGGGAAGATGTAAAAGTTGGCCATATATGTAACAATCTTGTTGTTTTGTGACCTCACCTAATGAGCACACCTTTCTCATATATTCCCACCCTGAGGTTGGTGATGTTGGGCTAACCCAATCATTTGGCCCTCGGGCCAAACATCCGATCATAATTGCCACCATTGCAGGTTGTCCGAGAGAGGACTTAATCAACACTCCAATGTGGTTCTCACTCCGAAGGTAAAACCAAACCTGCTTAATGGATATCTGCCCAATATATAGATGGACAAAATCTACATCTTTTATTAGCCCATGTAAGGCCATCTTTAGGCTATACATGAAGAAATCTGTAGTAGCCTTCATGGAAGGCAAGCTGAGTGAATTTATGTAAGGGACAAGCTGGGTATCTAACGCTTAGACAGGAAATGTAAAAAAGCAAAATGGACTGAACAATGTGGAAATGGGGTTTATATGTGGTAGCTTGACTTCTGAATGGGATGACAGGGTATCTACCTCTAGGACATTGGGAAAAAAGGAAGGAAATGGGAGAGAACTCCTCTAGGTATCATATAATAATATGCAACATGGAAGAATGAGAAAAACGTATCTCTTGACCATGCAGACAGAATAAGAATACAGGTTGAATAATTATGGTGTGGTGATGGTGCAAGGTAATAAATTAAACAACTTGCATTTATGTCCTTTCTTCTTAATTATTACACATCATATAATAAAGATACAATGGTTTCAAAATTTATGAAAAAGACACATTTTTATGCATCCTGAAATGCTGGCAGAAAATAACATGTGTTTTCTCTTATTATGTAGGAGCCTGATTAAATAGAGCTATTCTTGGCTTACTAACTGACACACAAGATCATTAAATGTTCTTGTGATTATTCAAAACCTCCTTTATGATATAATCAACATTCCTTGTTATTAAAGGGCCCTTGTTGTTGCTATATTTGTTATGTTAATGAATTGAATTACAGTGGGTAGAGGGTAAAGGAGAAAAGTGTAATTTTGTCTCTTCTTAAAGTCCTTTTAATGCCTTATATTTAGTAAACAGTACTGCTATAATATACATAATATAATAAATCAGACATTAATGAGATAATGTAAAACAGAAATGTTTCTCTAGTTCACCAGGAATTGCAATCTGGCCTATATTTATAGTTATTAATATTCTTGGTGAAAATTCCACTTAGATGGACCATGCTTTTTTTACTGGTGAGTTGTTTAATCTGTGCTCGCATTGTTGCTCCTGGATTTAGCCTTACAACAAACTTGTTGCTGTTATACCCCCTATCTACTCCCCTTTGTGTCCCTCTTGATGGGACCATACCATCAAATTCACTACAGTTGGCAGGATGAACTGGAAAAAGTATAGGAAACAACTACCTACAATTAATAAGGGGATTTTAGTAATATGCTGTCTAATTAGATGTACATTATTGGGGAGGTACCTTTTCAGAGGATCAAAGACCACTAAGATAGCTGTTGCAGTGGTGAAGATATGGAGGAAGTTTTCCTAAAGACAAAATTATTTAGTATACATAAAAATCAAGGGGTCCAATAATAACATCTATGTGAAAACATTCATAAAGAGCATTACATTTATGGTAAACATATTTTATCATGGCAGAGTAAATTTAATATAAGCAGCTTTATGTTTTATTCATTTACAATGGAAAAATTCAGATTTTATACATAAAATACAATTTAGAGGGATATTTATGACTTCTACTTAATTTGCCCACACCAACCCCATAGCATGTTTCTATTCAAACCACACAGAACTGAAGACAGCCATTTTATACTATATTTATAAAAAAAAGGATGATGATTTTTTTGAGACATTAAGCTTGGGAAGAAAGACACTTTCAGATGATTTTTTCCCAGCTCTGAGTGCCGCTCTTAGAGTTTCTATGGGGAATTCACATACTTCATTTCAAACTACTGTTAAAATGTATTTGTCACTGCTAGCATTAATTAGCCAGAAAGGAATGCTTTCCTTCCATTTTCATTATGGAAGAATAACTCTGCTCATTAGTATTCAGTTGGCAAAACCCAGTGGATTTCAGAGGATGAAAATGTTCTATATGCGTAAATTCACAACATTAAGTGCCAAGGCAGGAAAACATATCTGCAAAGCTGCATCATATTGACACTTAAGCACAACAGAAACAAGTCTTCCGGTTCTATGCAAATAAAATTAAAAGTTGAGTCAGTCATAAAGGAGAAAGCTATGCAACCGATATCATCATGATAGGACTTAATGTAATGTATTGTTTCTTGGGTCTGTATGTTCACCCAATATAATCTATAGAGGATAGAGGAACATCTCAAAGTTTTGCATTCAGCTAGGCCACCCAGCAAGGCTACTCTCAAATTAAAGTATGAACAATTGTGTTCATATATTCCTTGGGACTCTAGTCAAGCAGCCTATCTTCAATAGCATGTTGCCCTGGGGGATAAATCCCTTCTCCCCAGGCAGATTTCCTTTCTCCATTTTCAGAATACAGAGCTCCCTTTAGACTGTAGGCTCTGCTGGGGCAGAGACTGATGTGAATGACTGATGTAAACATTTCTGTAAAGAGTCAGGTATATGTGACAATGCTATATAAATAAAGGTATAATGTCCTCCAGTTAAAATGGCTACTATTGTAGTGTTCAGAATGAATACAGTATGGGAAAGAAATAATTCTTAACCCCAACTTCTCTATTCACTGAGACATTAAATTCTGTAACTATTCTTTAACTCATGAATTAGCATTTCTCAAAATAGGAAATTTGCAAATCACTGAGTGTACTTTAAATGCCAATGCACTGTGTTTCTGTAAAATCAATTTATATAATAATCATTGTTACCTGGAAACCCAAATGTAATTAAAAATGTTGAGAATGGATAAAAGAATGGTTAAAAGAAAGGTTGAAAACATTGGTTTAGAGTAAAAATTATATATTTTATCCCCTTCTATATTTAATTTCAATTTAACTTTGTGATGCTTTTGCTCTTCGAAAAGAAGTTTTATTTCTTTTTCCTCTTCCCTTCAGAACAGGGAACTGGTTCTGGTCATCATTGTGTATAGTAATAGAACCCAGCAGGACGTTACTGAGATCATAAAGCTAACACAACAGAAGAAACACGTTCCCTATCAACAAATCCAAATCTGCATTGTTTAAAAAAATATCTTAAGTTTCATAAAATGGATCAGAAGTAAATTTGTATAAATGATGCACGGAGTAATATATTTTACTTTAATCTTTGATAACAAAGAATAATTATCCTACCATAGTCCATAGTCATAATCTCTAACAATATGAGACGCTCATTGCAGCAGATATGATTTTTCCTATGATCCTGTTCTACAATTTTTTTCTTGTTTTTTCTTCTCTCAGAACTGATAATTAAGTATTTTCATTTTGGTAAATGTATCACTTTATCTATGACAGTACAAGGAGCAATGTTTTGAATCACCCTAGTATAAAGTACATGTACCTTTCTGTTATACTTGCTTAGATTGAATGCCACCAAGAGTTAAAAAGTGCACATGTGTTAGAAAAGAATCACAATAAGTTTTAATCACTATGTTCCCTGGCCTTATGATTATTGATTTCAATTAAGCCAGTTAAGCTCTACGTCAAACAGGAAGCTCTTTGCTTTATTACAGTTTTGATGGCCCTCTTCTACATCTAAAATCTTGTTATCAGAACAACTGTTCAGTCTGTATTGATATTTAAATTTAAGAAGCCCCTGGCTTCCTGATCGAAAAGTAGACAAATAGTGGAAGGCAAGTTGCGTTCCTTGTAGCATAGGTCAACTTTAGCATAAATGTAGAATGTTATCATACTGCTAGCATAGTCTTAAATATCCTCAATGACATTTTTCTTGTTTAATTTATTCTGTCTGTATGGGGCAGCACAAAAAGACATTCAACTTTAAAAATTATTTAAAAAACAGGATGTGTATCATTTTTCTCAAGCTAATGTAAGAGCAAGCAAGTCTACCATTTTCATGACAGTTTGACCTCCAGAGGACCATATTTTGCATTAACCTGCTAGTGCACATATACAAATGTGTGTGTATATATATATATATATATATAGAGAGAGAGAGAGAGAGAGAGAGAGAGAGAGAGAGAGAGAGAGAGAGAGAGAGAGAGAGAGAAATAAGGTTCCTGGTGCAGAAACGCCTATGTCAGTATCTTTTTCTTAACATCTGAAGATATAATGAGTGTTTACATATAAATAGGTTGGTTCTAATATTTCCTTTAATTGCTTTGGAGAGAAAGCAGCAGCAGTTGTTAAATAGAAACCGACCACTCTTGAAGCATGACAGATATCTTTGATCTATTTTTATATTAGGCGGTGTAATTTTAAAATATATTACCTGGTCCTCAAACTTGTGTTAATGGATAATATTGAATTTTCTGTAAAGGGCCGTGATGTCTGCAAAGCTTTGCGATTAGATCCAGCTGAAGTCAATACATCTTCATAAACTCTACAAAGTGTATTTTGCAGAAATTTCTTTACAAACTTCATTTTTAGATAAAAAATAAATGTGCATGGTACTTCAATTCTCTGCACAAGCAAAAATGTGCACCCAGCCCAAATGTATCTTTAGCAAGTTGTGGTAGAAATACAACAGGTCCCTGGTTCAAACAAGTGTGCCTTTGATACTACAGAAACCTGTAGCTACCATGAACCTGTGAATGATGGTAATTCCATGGTTCCACACAACTGGTTGAGTCAAAAGATTCAGCAGATGTCATCACCAAGGCCTGGAATTATGTCAAGGCCACGAAGGCCCGGGCCTAGGGTGGAAAGTTTTCATGGATGGCATGCCACCCAGCTGCAGCCACAGAGCACTGGGGATGAGCAGCTCCCCAGTGCTCTGGCGCATGCGCATGAGTACTTGTGGGGGAGGACCATGCAGCCTAAGGGCACAGCAAATGGAAATTCAGGCCTGGTTAGCACATTTAAATGGCATGCGAGTGAAGTGCCCCAATGCCAATATCAGCCAAGCTTTCAGTTGTACATGCACTCTATGATCTTCTACAATTGAACTAAAAAAGGAATTTCTCACAGCTTTCAGGTTTTTTTGAAAAGTGGCACTCATAGTTCAGCTACTGCAGGACAGCTGTTTTAAAACAAAGGAGTAACCAAAGTGTCCTACTACTAAAGGCACCCAGAGGATTAAGTGTGTTTCTATGGGGAAGAAATGTCTGGAAGAGCTACGATTTAGGGATCCAGAAAATGTTTAGTAAAATATAAATAAGAATATGTAGTTTTTAAAGATACTCATTTTATACCTGCAACTGCCAGCTCATTCTTTTATACCGATGTTTGGAACACTACTTCCCTGAAACACTTATTTTACCTAGACATCGTGTTTTCTTGGTGGGCGGTTGTATACTTATTTCTACTTGCATTACACTAAAAGCAAATGGTATGATATTGAATTATTTTATTTTGTTTTACTTATTAGTAAAAATATATGTTGTGTCTTGCATCTCTGTGTATAGTCCCTGGCTCACTTCTCATGCTTCAGTTGTTGCTTTACCCAAAAAAGAGAAAGTGAAAAAGTAGTCATTTATAATGAAAGCTGTGTAATAAAGATAAATGACTATCTGTATTATTGCTGCTTACAGTGTAGCACTAGCCTCTAAGGAGCAAGAATGCGAGGGAGATTACAGATACATTTTCTTCAGTAGCTTAATGAAGAGAAATGTGAAGAAAGTTACAGACAGAACTTTAAGTCCACAATATAGAAACTCAAATTTATGAGTTGGTTCATTCACCAATCAAACTGCCTACAGGCTCCAACCCTATTAACTGGCATATTAACCCCATAGTCCCAAGCAAAATTATTTTTTTAAGTATCTCTTCTACATGATTTAGACATTCGTAGGCTCTGCATGCCAGAAAACCCACAGTGATTTCATATTCAAGTAAATGAGAATGTAATAGGAACAACGCTCTAGAATTAATCAAAGAGCATTGAGAGTGTATTCCATAAAATATCAGTCTACATAAAATGTATTAACTGTTTGGTGCAGTATGTACTGTATGCTAGGAGCACTACACTAAGGGGCCGATTTACTTTATTCACATGAAGGATTCGAAGTTTTGGCATATTCGATCATCGAATAGGGAATGGTTGAACGATCGAATACATTCGAATAGAGTAGAATGGACGAATATTCGATCATTCGATCATTCTACCAGCAAAGGATTTTAATTTTAAAGTTTATTCGATTGCCTACTTCGGCAGATTGGACCTACCGAATTGCAATAGAAGCCTATGGGAGTACTCAAGTCCTGATCGAATAGGATTCCTACGATCGAAGTCTGCAGGGATTTGAGGGACATTTTAGCTTAGGTAGCTTTGCTGGCTAGTAAACTA
>CM044439.1:4974719-5007127 GCA_024363595.1 Xenopus borealis
TTCCGGAAGTTCGCGAACATGTTCGCGAACTTTTTTTCCGCAGTTCGCGCCATCCCTAGTAGTGAGAGATATTTGAATTTTTCACATTGCTAGTCACTGCATGACTCTCCCCACTACAGGTTACACAATGCTCCAGGTTTATAGCTCCTCATACCTGGAATTTTGGCAGAGCAATAGAACTAGGCAGTGCATGGGGAGGTGCTAAAACGTATAATAGGCTTGGAGTGTCTGTGCTCACTGATTCTTATTATATAATGCATTCTTGTACTTATACCCACTTTGTTTTATTGTATATTGTGCTTGGCCTGCCTCTCTGTATCTTACTACTCATGATGCCATAGTCCATTGCTACCTATGTGTGTATTTGGTTTGTCAGTTCCCTCTGCTTCTTATTATATAATGTTCTTTATAGTGCTTGTTGTGCCTTCTCTATATTACGTTCTTGGGAGAGGTACCTACTGCTCATTTGTATGTCATTTTAGTAACTCATGGTCTCTGCATGTAATGTACTTTAGGTGCCAGAATCTTTTCCCCCCTTTTCCCCCATAATGTGCTTGTAGTGCCAGCATTCACAGCTACAGTTAAAATGTACATGTGATGTACAATACCCCCTTCCTGCAGTGCCAGACTGTTATGGTTTGATTCTCCTGAAAATTCAGTGAAAGCACATGGGAAAGTGGGTGGAGTCCAAAGGGAGTGACCAAAAGGGGGCATGACCAAATTTTGCAGCGCCTGTGTTATTCATTCTGGTCTCCCGTACCAAAACCCTCTTCTGCTGCCTATGCATATACATGAAAGACAATTGATTTGTTATCAACTGGTTAGCAAAATCATTATTATAGTTATTCTAATATTGGCAATGTGTGTTGTTTTAAATCAGTGGGAACTAATTAGATTACACCAATGCTAACTATTAAAGAAATACACTGTGAATTTAACATATCACAAATCGCACACTACTGGTGCAAGGTATGGGCAAATGTGACCCATTTCACTTTGCCAAAAATTAGTGAAACAGCTAAAATTTGCCAAAATGCATAAAAGTCTTTGGGCGTCAAATTTTTTTTTGTACACAATGCGGCATGTTAAATTTTTTTGATGCACAGCAATTTTCTTCACCCATTGGAGTTTATGGGCATAATTTTTTCTGTGAAAATTGAATAGTGAAATCAGTGTGCTAATCTATTCTGACTACTTTCTGTTATGTTCAATAATCTGCAGTTGGAGTTTTTCAATCTACCTTCAGGTGGAGACCAAAGATTTTGGACCCGTCACCCAGACACAAAAATCTGTATCATAAAAGTCATTTTCAAATTAAACATGAAATCCAATTTCAAATTTTCATTGAAGCACTCATAGCTGTTTTAAGCTCATTTAAAAATCTTAGCTGTCAATCAAATATTGTCTGACACTCCTCTATGCCTTAGGCATAGATGCGGGGCAGATAATTACTTTCACTTTCCATTCAGCACTTCCTAGATGTCACTGCTCCCCACACATTCCCCCAGTTCTCTTAACCATTTAATTGTGTAGCCAGGACATGGGGATAGACATCTGGTCCTCCATTCTGGTGCACAAACAAGATTCTGAGATGATGCAAGGCTTGTCTTAATAACAGTGTCCACAAAATGGCTCCTGCCTGCTTGTTATAATTATGAATTCCCAGACTGAAGGAAACAAGATTAAAATAATTTATATAGTGTAATTAATGTTCATTTTGCTTGACTTATGTGATAAAATAGGATTTTGAATATTTTTTTAGGGGTGATGGGTCCACTTTAAGGGGTGTCAACAACTTCCACTGAGAACATTCCTTTCAAGTACTGTTATGCATTTAACAACAGTGGCAAAAAAGAGGGAACCATTAACTTGTCATTTTTATAGAAACTCCCAGTGCAAAGAGAGAGAATCAAAGATTTTGGTCTTCCATAAATGAAACTGTAAAGAAGATCAATCATTTTCACACAGATCTGTGTTTTCTAATAGAGCTACTTTGCATCTCAAAGTTAGTATGCAGCAAGATATATGGCTCTGTAGTCAAAGTTGGTATGGTTTGACATTGTGAAGAACAGATCCTTGAATATTTTATGAAATTAACAATGCACTCTAAGTAGTAAATGCAATTATATTCCTCAATTAAAGTTATTTCTTTTCTCCTATTTCAATTTCAGTATTTCATGCTCTATACTGGCTTGAACACATCTACAAATGACTTAGTGACATTAAGGGGCAGATTTACTAAGGGTCGAATTCGAGGGTTAAAAAACTCTCGAATTCGACCATGGGAATAGTGTGGGAATAAAAATCCTTCGAATTCAAATATCGAATTGGAAGGATTTTACCGATATTTGATTGGTCGAACGACCACATAGCGAAAATTTGAACGATTCGAACGATATTATCCATTTGATCAAATTTTTTTATTCGATCTAAAATAATGAAGGCCAAGTCGGTAGGTTGAAACTGGTAAACTAGGCAGTCGAATAAAAATTTAAAGGGGAAGTTATTCGACTGTCGAATATTCGAATAGATTTTTATTTAAATTATTCGATTCGATCGAATTTTCAAAATTCACTGGTCGAAGTGGTCTTCAAAGACATTCGAAAATTTGAATTTGAATCTTTTTGAAAATGCAATCAAATTTCGAATCCTTCATGTGAATTTGATAAATCTGCCCCAAAGTATAGCATACTACAGATCATGGTCTTTTTTGTAAAAAAAATAAACTAAAGTGATTTATTAGTTTACATTTCTTTTTATCTTGTCTTCAGATTAAACTATAGCATATTTAATAGCATAATCCAAATAGGCTACAAAAATATCTGAAGACTGATATTGACTAATGATGAGCAAAATTCAGCTTTTTTCAGATTCATCACTAATATTGACCTCATGAGCAGTTAATTTATCCCAAATTAAGATTACTATCAATAGATTTGCTTATTTATTTGAAGTGAAATAGTATGGTTACCTTGACAATGGAAGGGTTAAATACCATATGAATGACTTTGTTTAGTATTTTATGGTCTAAAGAAGTTTTTATAACTTTATTAGAACTTCTTTCATTCTTTAATTTCTCAATGGCTTAGGGCTGCTGACTTCAAGCGACAAACTAGTTTATTTCCTAGAACCCTGCTCTCTCTGTATAGCCCTTGTCTATGATATTTTTCTCTCAGAAAAAGTATCCAATATTCTCAGGGGGTGATGAGATTATGACAGGGTTTTTTTGCAGTTTCTAATCACCAAGTAGAATTCACTGGTCAATTAGCCACATAGTGGAAAATAAGTATTTATTTGAATATCAAAAAAACTGTTGGGGAAAATGCCATTTATAGCTAAAATGGGAGTTGTGATAGAATATTACAAATCTAATTAACTTTATTATGTGCTTTTTGTGCTCTTAAATTTGACCAACTCGTCTGTGTTCATTATAAAGGAATACAATGGTAAAATGATCGTTTAAAGTTCATTGTAGAAAAGTGAATGTTCCATAAACCTTGTTTAATGAAAAAAAAATTGTTCAACATGACCTGATACACTGTGCTCTGTCTGAACATGTGTTTTGTACTGTAAACAATAAATCCCAAGTGCCCTGGAAATGCACTTTCTACACTTTGATATATTGGACCTAGTTTTCCTTGTTCTGGAGGAAAGGTAATAATGAGTGTGATTCCTATAAAGAAACTTTTATATTTAACATTTTAATCTAAAAATATTGCTAGATCTTGTTCAATATGTTGGAAATAATTTTAGATGCTGGGAGTCCTACAGAGAAAACAATTGATCCCTATTATTTTGACATTCCCTTTTGTTATTCTCTTACAGACCACTGATGACATCTTGGTGGCTTCTGCTGAGTGTCCCAGTGATGATGATGAGGACATTGATCCATGTGAGCCGAGCTCAGGTGGGTTAGGTTAGTCATCTTTTTTATTCTTTTTATCTGAAACTGTTGTACATTGTGCAATGTATGTGTTTGCAAGCAAAAATACCACCCCAAGCTAAAGACCACCAACAAGTCCAGTGTTCAAAATTGCCAAGATATAAATTTGTCAAATGGAACCCAAATATTGATTGGCTTCTCAGTTTAAATGTTATATGTACAGTCAGCAAAATCAAGCAAAAACCCAAATTGTTTCTCCCAAAAAGCTTGCTGAGAATTTTTTTCTGAAAACCCTGTAAATTTTAGCCCAAAGGTCTTTGGGCTAAACCCATTGAAAATCACAATAACTTTAGTTTGGTATATTGTGCCTTGACTTATACAGGACCTCAAGATGAGATCGCATATTTTCGGATTTGGCCTATTTGCAGCATCGGGGTATAATAAATCTTTAAAAATTTGAGGGTTTTTTTCTAGAATAATTTGAGTTTTGCCCCAAAAAGCCCAACCAGAGAAAAATTTGAGGATTAATAAATCACACATTGAGTGTCAGTAGGCACAACACAAAGGTTAATATTTAGTTAATGTCTTGCTAGGTGCAGGCATGCAACACCTTGAAGTAAGTGCAACTGGCAATCTTTGTATAATTTTAGTAGGAGTAATTACCAGTCAAGACATAATTATTTTAAAGAATCACATTGACACCTGTGTTACATGTAATGATTACTTCATCTGTATCCATATTTCTGAGCAGTAACATACATTAAAGGAAGTTTAAATATCTCAAGGTGAAGACATTTAAACAATGTCATAGTAAGAAAGAATATCTCCTAATAGATGCAGAACAAAAGCACTTAACAACATTAGGTAATAAATGAATCATTTAGTGCCAAGGCCATTTCTTTTAAATTAGATGACCTAGATTAGCTTGGAAGGGGAGGGTGAAAAAAAAAAGTAAAATACGGACTGTAACTTAGTGTAACTTACACAGAGCATACTTCTTATGAAGTAAATTGCCACTTCTGAATTGCTTTGCCTTGTTTCACCCTAGGGACAATATTGAAGGGTTAGGGTAATTACAAACCATTGAGCAGGAGGCAAAGTAGGCAAATGTTAAACAGAAACAATGGTCTCCTTGTTCTTTCATGCTGGCGAGTGATTTTTTAAATGACTGAATAAATATTAATCATGCACATATAACTTACTGATAATTTATATATTGGTTTTATTTTTATGAAATAAAAAATAATAATGACAACTTCTGACACTGCCATTTGACAAAGGAGAAATGAAACATAAAGATATGTTAGTCCTTTAAACGCGAACTATCACAAAAATAAAAAATGTTTTCCTTTTCTTTGTAAATACAGTATATAATCAGTTATTCTTTACTCACCCCCTCTCAGAAATCTGTCTCTCTAGATGAAGGCTTTGTGTCAGAGTCAGTTATTTTGAAAGAGTTAGTTATTCTATGTTTTGTAGGAGAAGGGAGCACAAACTCTGATGGTGACTCCCACATGAAGAGAGACAGATTGCTGAGAGGAATTACAGCATAAAGGGTAACCTGATATTTTCAGAAACAGCACTGACTTTTTAATTTGTCATATAACGAAAATCCTTAAATTTTAAATGATAATTTTCCCTTTTAGAACAAATAGAAAAATGAAATGCGGAGCAATATTCCCAGCTATTCCAGTTTGCCACCGTGTGGGTTACATAATATCTTCAGCAACAGTTCACAAACGTAATGCAATTGATTAAAATATCAAGCAAAGGAAAATGTTCCCTGATTACAGAATTACAGTTAGTTTCATATGAAGACATTACAATTTTAGAGGATATTACAAAAAAGATCTTGAAAAACAAGTAAGCCAGACAAGTAGAAATCCCATTAAAATAGCTGGCCAAAGTAGTAGATTGGATATTGCCTGTAGGATCATTGTTTTGATCTCTGTTCTTGAAAGTGCTTTAGCATCAGCTTCAATTAATTGGTGGATAATCAATTCTAGCAATCAAACTTGATTATCAAAATACATTTATTTCAACCATCCCCTCTGGTTGTGAGGAGCAACAGGTTATTAAATATAGCTCTTTTGCAAATTATTTCTGGTCATTAAAACATTATTCCACAGCATGATTGATGTCAGCAAAAGTTTAAGTTTGGTTGGCCGAAAACAATGGCAGAAGAGTGCGAGCAGCAGGCTTATTCAATCACTTCAATGCCACAGACAGCAACAATTTTCCTTATTTTTCCATAATTTAGCAGGTGATTGGACTCCATTTAAATTCTATATGTATGTTCTATACCACTGTTCTGTACACAGAGTTTAAAGAGTTAAAAAGAGTTTAAAACATTTTAGATGCATACATTTTTGTTCCCTGCACAGTATGTACAGTAGGTCCTCTGAATCTAAATAGGCAATACCCTCTATGCTTACAGCAGGGAAAGCAAGAAAAAGAGATCTGACTGGAAACTGTTGTGATGGCCCATTATATCATTCTCTTAAACTCCAACAGAATCAATCACACCCTTCAAAATGCTATTTTATTCACTGGCATTAAGTGTGTGGCATTGTAAGTACATATCTGTTTTTTTTATATGTGGCAGTGAACTTTTGAGTAAAACCCAGTGCTCACTTGAATAATTTGACTCTAAAAGCTTCACGGTTATTTTGTGCTCCATTTAATACAGATTCTAACTGAGGAAACATTCAGAAGCCCTCACTTCCTATTCTGGGGTTTAAAAGAAAACCTCAAATGCCCACAGTTGTTTAAAGAAATCAAAGAGATGCTTAACTTTTCCATTCTCTTGTCAGTATAAAACCCCATTGTTGATTTTTTTTTCTGTAAAAGACTCTTCAACTTGGTGCAGAATGTCAAATTTAAAAGCTGCAATTCTGTAAGTGACTGCAAAAAATTCAATACCACACACACAATGCCCACACATAAAACTAACATTCTTCATAAAGTTTTTCTCTAAAGGTCACCAAAAAGAGGTGAATTTGGACAGGTAAACCAATGTTTGAGTTTGCTTCTTCTTGTATAAGAAATGTCATTGCATCGTTCGAAGTGCAAAGCAAAATTACTGTATTGGAGCTGTTCTATAGTTTGCCACATAAGGTACTATATTGTAATTGTGGCCAATGGAACAGTAAAGAAGAGTGAAATAACTCAAATCACGGATGAAAGAATTGTCAGCAGAAGGCAATCAGAACCAGAATAAGTTATTTGTTCTCACCTTATTTACATAGTGTGAAACATCAGCGTGTTTCAATCTCCATTCCCAATTGCATCGAACCTATGGGAATCCAAATGTGTCAATGTTTTGCACAATGTAAATAAAATGAGAAAATATCACTGGTTTATGAGTGCTTTCTGCTTACAGTATTTATGGACATTGTTCAGTGAACCCAGAGAAAGATAGATATTGTACTTGCTGAATGCTCATATTGGGACTAAAATGGCTAAACTGTACCTATGCAAACAGTCACACACACACAAACACACGTCTGTGTTTTTGCATAGGTACATTTCTACTTGTTTTTAATATATTGTATGCATTCAAGTGGAGTATTGCCCCTATTGAGTTATATTTCAGAATGTTGCCTTAATAATCCAAAATCCATATTTATAATAGGAGTTGTTGCCCACTTGTTGTGAGGTCCCTGATAGAACTAGTGCAGTAATACAAAGAAAAGCAAGTCAGCACTTCCACTCCCAAAAATATTATTTTTACTCATGGCCTATTAACGGGGCTGATTCTGTAATCTCTGCACTAGAAGACATGGGTAATTTGCTGAGCTGTAATAGCCCTATCTATTGCAATTTTATAGGAGAAAATCAGTGCCAATAATACATTATCACTTCAAATTATCCCTTTTCCTATACAGTAACTTGGTGAAACATAAAAATGGCAACTGAGAATGCACAGTTTTTAAGGCGACAATGTGCATTAGAAAAGCAGGTCCATATTGTGTGATCACCACATCTGACAAAAGAATGAATGAATCACCTTCATTCTGTAAATAATTTCTTTGTTATATGTCCTCTAAACAAAGCTGCTAAAATAAAATCAAATGATTCACATCTATCTTATTTCCCGAGGATACAAAGGATTTCTGAAAGAATTCAACTTTCTATTCACCTAGGCCTTTCTAGGGATTATATACATTTTCCAGGGAAGTCACTTTATATTAAGAAATAACACAGATAGTAAAACATTTATGAAAATTTTAAATTTATGAAGAGATTCCTTATCTACCAATACAACAGATAAAGAGGGCCTTGCTCAGTAGAACTTAAAATCTGAAAGGATAAGGAAGTATGAGACAAACGTTTGACTCAGCTTTTATAGAGTAATACACAAAAAATATTATATATTATCTTAAAAAAGAAATGTGGAAAAAAACTCACATTTTTGCTTCAAAACAAATAAATAAATAGGAATATAAAATAAAGTCATAAAAACACTCACAGACCTTTGGTTATAAAATGGGGGCCATAAAAATGAAATGGGAGCTGAAACAGAGATTTTTCAGTAGGCGGATGAACCGATAAGCAAGACCACAGTGACACATTTTTATGCTTCATTTAAAATACAGGCAAACAATAATAAAACAGAAGATAAAAGAAATGTAATTCACTTATAGCACATGAAACTGAAAACTTTGATCCATAAAAAGATAGAATTGTTATTCTCTGAAAAACAGCTACAAGTCCAACAAAAAGCTTGTCAATTATTGAATAAAGCATAGGAATCCTTTTAATGGATTTCTTCACTAAAATAGCTGAAAGTCATGGCCTTGTCACTCACAACCAACAAAGGATGATCTTTCCTAAAACTTTTATCTATATAGATTATTAGCATTGCACTTGCCCCATTGCCCATTTAGTGTGGAGATTTTTCCCCATCCCATCTCATATTCTTCTTTTTTCCAGCAAAATAAAAAGCCTTAACAAAATAGAAATTTTACAAACACATACAGTGCTTGTGAGTTGGAATCTTTCCTCATCCTGCCTTCCTTGAACCAATACAGTCAATATGAGTCATAGGAAGTACTTTTATATGAGCAGAATAAAACCTGATTCTGGGTGTAACACATTTCACTCTTTTGATTTGTTTCCATTGTAAATGGCACAATGAGTGGTTTCAGGAGTATTTACCTGCTGTTTTTATATTTTTATTGACATTGTAACTACTTTCTGTAGTGGTTGAGTTTTATGAAACTACTACTTAAAATTAGATATCTATATCTTATGTGAATTAATACTTTGTAAAATGAAAATAGCACTACACAATGTTTTTATAGTTTCTATTATGCATTGTACCATTTCAAGGTAATTTTCATGTAATTCAAATAGGTTGAAATAGGGTGCAATGTCTTGTGGGTGAATTGCTTGGAACTGTTCTACACACAATTGTCTTAAGGGTTCATCAGGAAAATTCAACTGACACTAGAGGACTCTCTTAATTCTTTGGAAAATTGAGAAGCACATATTGGACTAAATATGCAAATTCAAGAAACATTTGTCCAAAATATTTTTGTATCTGACTTCATGTATAAATAACTAAGGAAAATACAATGCTAAAAAAACTTTTAAATCACAATTTAATTACAAAAAATATTGCATAATAAATCTTGGAAACTTTTCTTTTATGCACTGTATATCATTATAAATGCAAGTCCTGGCACTTCTAATTTATTTGAAAGTGAGAATGAAGGAGTTTAAAGGACGAATCTGGTGCATTCTAGTATAAATTTACTAAATAGTGAAAAATTAGCGAAACGCCGCTGCGTCTTGTTTTGGATGTGAGCGTCCGTTTCTGGATGCAGGTGTTCATTTTTGGACACCGGCCCCCCTTACCATGACCTGACCCCTAAGCCAAAGATCAGATAAAACAAGACCTTCTACATATCTATTGGTAGATTATGCACCTATGGGTTCAATGACCAGCCTTCCAGACCCCAGTCAAGCATTTGCAATGCCTTTTGCCTCATACACAACTAAGACTTGAGCAGATAGTCAAGTTGTCAGTCAATGTGAGCAATTGGATGACCTGCTTTACTGATATATAAAATGCATACTCATATATCAAATGTGTTAAGTGATTGACCATTATCCATATTAAAATTAAGAAGGGTTTTTCATGGCTTTAGAAGTCTAGGCATTTTGTGAGCCTTTCATGCAAATGCACAATACTCATCACACTAGTATTTTTTTTAATCTGAATAATGGAAAATTTAAGGAGAATGATCTTATGGATCAATTTTTGTGGCTAATGCTAGAATCTAGCTCTAACTGGCAGATTTTTAGCATGACTGGGCTGATGTATACAGATAATCAGGATTATATACATATTTTTTTAAAAAAGTATGTACCAAAAGATTCTAATTTACTAGAACTTTCTATTTGAAACACATCTCTCAGTAAGTGATGAGCAATGTAGAAGATTATGTTCCATTGCTGACAATGATGCATTATTGCTTAACACATTCTCCTTCATTGTAATCAGCCAAATATTCTGTTCAAATCTCTTTTACACAATCCCAGTATGAGCAAAGTAAGAAAAATTATTCCTTCATTTAAAATAATGCTATTACACTAATTTCAATTTGCCAACTCTGCAGGAGCCGGAATATGCAATGTTCTTTCTTCAATATTAATGAAAAGTGCATGTGGAAGTGGCCATTGCTTATTCCTGAAACCAAGTCCAATTTCAAAAACAGTCAGGTGTTTTAATAACTTTGAAAGTTTTAGGGGCAAATTTACGAAATTCACATGAAATGATCGAAGTTCGATCGAATTTGATCGAATACCGATCGTACGAATTTTTCGTGAAATCGTATATGCAAAGGAATCAAAATTTTAAAGTTATTCAACTGAACCTACCGAATTGTACTAGAAGCCTATGGGAAGCTCCCAATAGGCTTCTGAGGCTAAGTCCTGCTCGAATACCATTCGTACGATCGGAGCATTCGATCGTTCGTATTGTACAAATTTTTCGGACACTCGAAGGAAATTTCATGATTTTTTCGTGAAATCGAACGATCGGTTTCCGATCGCATGAATTCATCGAGAAATCAGATATCAAGCAAAATGATAGCCTAAAACAATTCGATAAGCATTCGATGGTCGAATGCTTATGAAATTTCAAATTTGGTCGAATTTATTTTGGGGAATAATGGTAATTTTGCCCCTTAGTGACAAGCTATAAAGATCAATAGATCATTTGCATACAAAAAAACATGGTGTTTAATTTAAAAAAACTATGGATTCAGTTTATCTCTAAATATTTATTTAATATTATAAAAGATGTGCATGGGGATTTTCATGTTCATGTTCTTGGCTACAATCCTAAAAGTCAGATCTAGCTACAATTTATTCACAAAGAACAGAATAGAATACCTTCTTTTTCAAGAAGGTATTGAGGATTCCTTTTGTTTTAATGTGTATCTAACACCATCATTGGATATTTTCTCCATGTAAGATATATTAGTATACGCCTTCTTATGTGCATATTCTGTAAGTCAGTGGTCCTCAAAAAGCAGATCTTGATCTGGTAACCAGGAGACCGCACATTAAAGTATTTCCCATAAACAATCCCTTTAGATACAAAAATTGTCAGCTATACAAAACATACAGGCAAATTTACTATTATTCCCCAAAATAAATTTGACCAAATTCGAAATTCGATAAGCATTCAACCATCGAATGCTTATCGCATTGTTTTAGGCTATCATTTTGCTCGATATCCGATTTCTCAATGAATTCGTACGATCGGATACCGATCATTCGATTTCACGAAAAAATCATGAAATATCCTATGAGAGTCCAAAAAATTAGTACAGTTTTAGCATATATGCAGGATTTTCTTCTGTTTATTAAAAAGTAGAATGATTATGACTAGGTTTGCCATGTAGACCTCCTTGAAAATAAACAGATCAGAGCATATTAATTATTCATTTGCACCTGCTGCATGCAGACACTATTATTTCTGTAAATGACAGAGAAATACACCTAGGCAATATGCAAAGGGACTAAGGGGCAGATTTATCAAAGTGTGAAATTCCCCACAGGAAAATGCATGTACTTTCTATTCATTCCTATGCAATTTTCAGAAGTGGATTTATCAATGGGGGAAAGTCATATTTCACAATTTGATAAATATGCTTCTCAATATTCCATAAGAAAGAATAGATAGTGGTGAGCTCTAGTTTTACACTTTGATAAATCTGCCCCATGTCTTACAGCTGGTGCAGTTTATTATTCTGAATAATAATAATGACAAATGTTATCAAAAATGGCAAACAATCAGAATTAGTCATGGGACTATTCATTATACATCAAAGTTGGAAGAAATGGTAGAAGACTTTTCCAACATGTCTATAAGTATTTTTGTTAATAAGAGGGTGAGCTCATCATACAATACATAAAGGTTACGTACACATACTGACTGATGCAGGAGGGAAATAGTTTATTACTGTTTATTACTAGTGATGAAATTTGTAAAACTGCTGAAAAATATCACAAACCACTTTTTTCAATTTCTGTTATTTATAAATAATACCTTTTTGATCAGAATGTAAATGAAATGTGATCACCCCCTTAGACTTAAGGAAATCCTGTTATTTCTTCTGTGAGGCGGCAGAACTTCTCTTTGGGAAACGAAAAAGGGATTGATACTTTATTACCTGGCAATTATGTGATTGAAATTGATGAATGCCATAGAGATTGTATTTCATTTCTCCAACAACATTTCCATTATCATGTTCATATCACCCCTTCCCTTACAATAAGCTATAAATCAAACATTATAAATCAAACATTATAAATAGCAACTTAACAATATAAAAACAATATAAATAACAACTTCAAATGAAGCCATCAGTTTGTATTGATGCAGTAATGTGACTGCTTTATAAATAGAGTTCTGCATGTAAAAAAAAATTATTTTTCTTTACACCCAAGTGGAGTTCATAACATGAACTATAATTTACTTTAAAGGCCAAAAAACAAGTTTACATAATTAATTCAGGCCGTTTCAATGCCACTTTTAAAAGGCAGTAGGTAACATCAATCAAATCATTGTTTCCATAAGAGGACTGAAGAGGTAAGTGAGATAATTGTGGAAATGTGCTTACTTTGAGAGACATTCCAGCAGGTGAAACATTGATTTAAGTTGCATTTAAATCTATTTCCCTGTTCCTGGTATAAATCTGAATTGTTAATAGGAGCTTGCCTTTTTAAATCAAGCTGAGTTGTCACAAAATGAACATTAATTGACGTTTCTTTCCTGGGGGATGTTAAAAAAAAAAGGAAGAACGATTTTAATGCAATGCTTGTTTATAAAATTTTAAAAAAATCAGAACAATGAGCTATTTAATAGAATCTCTTGAATAAGGCCAAGCTGGGACAAAACTGTTCTAATACTGGCTGCATTCAATTCTGTTTGATATATTTAATGTTATGTTTCCTTTTGTTTCTGTTGTGTTATTAGATTTTTTTTTTATAAACAATTTAAAGGTCAGAAAAGAGAAAGGGGTGGGCATTGCTACAAATTTTATGTTCATATAGCTTTACACAAAGGCAATGTCATCAGTAAATCTTGGTCATATTGATTGATCATGATTAAATTAATGACAAGGGGATTATATATTATCTCAGTATAGCATCAATACAGCAATACCAACATACACCAGAAACTATGGAAGTGTGAACATTTAACAAGCATTACTTTAATGTAATGATGGGCGAATTTATTCACATGGGGCGAAACGCCAGGAAAATTTCGCCTGGCAAAAATTAGCTGGCGTCTCGTGAAATTCACGCCAGCGTCACCAAAAATGGATGCTGCCATTATAACTATGTGTAGTCCATTGTTCTAATATGTTAACTAAATTAACATCAAAAGTATCCAAGTAATTTAAGTGGCTAAAGAAGCAAGGGGTGAATGAAACTATGAGCAATGTGGCAGAGAAAGACCGATAAGCCCAATGGAGTAAATAGGAAGCTGGCCTCATTACACTATTAAAAACTGAAGTTTAGAATCTTTCTTAACGTAAAGATATGTAGGGTTCTCAATTTATTATCATATCTAAGAATAAATGATCCTAAAATTGGCTGTCAATTTAGCTTAACATACTGTAAATTAGAATTTTGCACTCCCTATACACAAAAACATCATAGGAAGTCTTCATTGTGTTTGACACTTGGGCCACCCAAATTAGAAATCTGCAGTCTATTATTAGTAAATACTGATTTTGTTTGATTCATCATTGTAATTGTAGTTATGGTATCCACAGTTTTTGTTTTTATTATGTTATGTGGTTGTACATTACAATTTAGTTTTACCATAAATTGTTTTCCAAAAATTTTACCAAATAGTAAACATTTTCTTTTTTTACTTTTTCAGCAAATCCTACAAAAGCCAATGGAATTCCAGGCCCATCTGAAGTAATTAGAGAATCCAGCAGTACAACTGGCATGGTAGTCGGTATTGTGGCAGCAGCTGCATTGTGCATCCTCATCCTCCTCTACGCCATGTACAAATACCGAAACAGGGATGAAGGCTCGTATCATGTGGATGAGAGTCGAAACTACATCAGTAACTCAGCGCAGTCCAATGGGGCTGTGATTAAGGAGAAACAACCCAGTAGTGCTAAAAGCTCTAACAAAAACAAGAAAAACAAGGACAAAGAATATTATGTCTGATCCCAGCCACTTAATGGACAAATGTATAGAAATAGTCTTCATTTTATCTGAGACATAAAATTAACAAACTTATTTACTTTACTTTTTAAGAAGCACATAACAAAAATTAAAAGGAGACAGGGGTGAAATCAGAAAAGAGAGACTATTTAAAAAAAAAAAAAAAAAAGAAGATATTATGGTCTAGGTTGCCAGAAACAGGAGCCAAACAAGAATCTTGAATATACACAGTGTTTCCATTTACTCTGCCTGTCATTTAATGTCGCAGGAATGCTTTGGAAAGACATTTGCGGCTCCAAACATTCTTCAAGTTTGGAGTTATTTCCAGCATTGAGGTACAATTTAAGAAAAAAAGCTACCTATGATTCTGGATTCAGCCAACGTGCTAGTGCTTTTTCCAAACATAAGTTTATTCTGGTGCCAGCGAAGAATCGTCTGAACCTGCCAACGTCAGTGGTTTGCTGTACTGTGCAATGAAACAATGATTGAAATGCATTCAGTAAAATACGTGCTGGCTTTTCGGAAGACTTAAATACTTTCACCAAGCCCCTTTCTGGTTGCTAAGGGATGTGTTATGGAGGCCTTATTTTCCGGAATATGAAGTATAAGGCACTTTTTCAAAATAAACAAGAGGGATAGATGCAATCATTGAGAGATTTTCATGCACGCTTAATATGTTATTACATATGTTTATATAAAACACATCTATATGTGCTTTCTGAACTGTGATAAGTGATGTTTTATAGCCTGTTGTATAGACAATGCAAAATATATCTGCTCTTCAGCCATTTTTGGTAAGTAAATGTTCTGTGTTGCTAGGTATAGAAAGTTTTCTGATGTCTGATGCAACAGACCATTTTTTTTTCTTTTTGCAGTCATCCAAAACAGTAAATCTCTCTTTCTCTTTATTTTTTAATTTTAATTCTAGTATGCAGCGGAATAAGTATGAATGTATATAATAATGTAAATCTACAGCACAATAGCCTAATTTTCACTGCAAGCCAAGTTACAGTGTGTTTTGGGTAAGGACATTTAAAGGGGTCTTTAATCTCCTGTAAAAATGACCAAATTTAAGTAAAATTTTGAGATCTATACCTTCGCAAGTAACCTTAACCCCCTTTTTTATTGAAATTGCAATTTTAAACCTTCCTAAAATGGTTATATCCATTAGTTACACAAATGTTAACATTTTTGTATGACAGATATTAGAGGACAAATATACTCTTTGAATTAAAAGAAATTTTTCATTTACAAGAAATTTGCTGGATAAGAAAAAAAGGATTTTATGTTGTATTTAACAATGATATTAAAACAACTAACAACATTTTGATTTTTAGATTAGTTTTATTTCTTTGGGAACAAATACAAAATAAAAAGGTAACTTTCAATATTTAGCCATGCTATTTATACATTAATGTAACCTTTGTTATTAAATAGAGGTCCTCTGACAGCACTAGAGATGTTGACATATTATAAATGGGGCAACAAAATCAAAAGTTTATGGTTGTTATTATTATACTTATATCAAACTGAAATGTTTTACACTAATGTACAAAGCTTGGTCATCATTCACATCAGCCCCTGCCTTAAAAAAAGTCTGAAGTCCCTCAGAATTACTTACATCACATTTATACAATACATACAGTACTCTAGAATCATTTAATGAGGAGTCAGTAAACTGCTTCTATGTTTTAGGAGTATAGGGGGAACTGTAGTTCCTGAAGGAAACCACAGACATGAGGAGAGCATGGAAACTTCTTGCAGAAAATGCCCAAGTCAAAATCTCTCAGGACTTTCAGGACCCAGATCTGCAAAGCAGCCGTGCTAACCACTAACTCAACATGCCACCACAATAATACTAATTCTTAATTGTTAGGGATTGCCAAATATGTTAGATACTTCAGAACACTATATAAAAGGGCTTTTTGTCTAATTCCTAAACCTGATATCCTGTATTCACTGAAAGTAAACTGGAGAGAACACTGTATGTTCACACTTCCTTTGTGTAGAATTTCTAACTGGACACCAGCTGTACTCAGGGAAAGACAGTTATTTTATAGGTAGGAAAAAGTATTAGGTCTAAGCAAAGGTGAAAGGTTATGTAATTACAAATGCCCTAACTCGTGATGAGCGACTCTGTCCCATTTCGCTTTGCCGAAAAATTTGTGAAACTGCGAAACAACAAATTTTTTTTCTCTCTCCAAATGCATTTAAGTCAATGGCCGTTTTTTCTTTTGGCGACTTTTTTGTTCTAATGCATTAAAGTGATTGGGCATTTTTTCTTATGGCAATTTTCTTTCTCCAAATGCATTAAAGTCAATGGCCTTTTTTTCTTACGGTGACTTTTTCTCCAAATCCAGTCAGTTGGCATTTTTTTTTTAAGTGCATATTTTTGCAGCTAATTTGGCAAAATTCGGAAATTTGGTGCAAATCCATGGCTGGCAAATTAATTCGCTCATCACTATCCTTAACTAGTCTTGCCAAAACTATACATTAAATTTATCATAGAAAAAATATATTAAAATGTATCAAATGTGGAGTATTTTAATACTACTACAAAAAAAGTAACTTTTATCAAGATATTGTATGTGTATATAAACATATATATATATATATATATATATAGTTTGTAATTTTTTATTTTCTTCTAAATTAATTAAAAAAAAACACCATAACAGACTGTATTCGAATTTTATGAGAGGATGCGTTCATATTTGTTGGAAATAGTATATCACTGTATGTTTGAATCTTCTCATTAGGTTTCATGGTAAAGGTACTTTCTTGAGTTAACTATCTGCTTGTCTGGCAGGTGCTGTAGTACACATCTTTGATATAATGTGCTACTGTACTTCTGGCAGTCCAAGGGTAATTAATGACCTTCTATGCCCAATTATATGCTGTAATTTGTCTGGATGGTGGCTTATTCCCAATTTTGTAATGCATTGCCTTTATGACAAAATACAAAAGTGTAAACTGATTCCTTCCACAAAAAAATTAAAAATCAAGAGGCCCAACACCCCTTTAATGTATTCTGTGTGATCGATATTAAAATTTTTTTCTGTTTTCCTTTATTTCTTTTTTTTTATTTGCAAGGCCAATCTATCCATTACTGGAAATGCTAAGCAAGTGGAATTTATTGTTTTGTTAATAAAATGTTTCTTAATACAATACTTGCCGGTTTTTATTTAACTCCATTTTATTTGGGACATAAATCATTACATTATTCAGGGCATATTTAAAAAAATCTCACTCAAGAAGTGGACAGAATCAGCTACATGAATGAACATTGCATACACGAAAAGATGGAAGCACATTTAAAAGGGAATGTTTAGATTGACTTTCAACAAGTCAGTTCAAATAACCATGCTGCCAGAAATTGTTGTTGAATTCAAACATTATCTTCTTCTATGTTCCATAAAGATTTAACCTGCCATACTTTCAACCAAGCTGTCAGTTTATTGGCCTTTGTATTTGGCTATAATGATGACCTTGTATTGCAGTGGTGTGTCCTTCTACTTTTTAGAAAATAGTCCAAAATCTAATTAGATTCAAAAGTGTTTTATTTAATAGAGTAAAAAAAAAAAGTTATACACAGTGGTCACATCCCAGAATACCCCCAGACCAAGGGTTTTACGTCATTGGGTAGAGTAAATCAAAACAAAAATCAGGAGAGACCTACTGTTGAGTAAACAACTTGGTTTTTCACTCAACAGTAGGTCTCTCCAGATGTTTTTTTTTTTTTTTATAAGGATGACCTTCCAGAGTGATATATGATTAGGGAAAGCTGGAAAATGTCTGCAAACTTACCAGAGTGATCTATGATTAGGGAAAGTTGGAAAATTTCTGCAAACCTGCACCAGCCTAGGGGTAACATTTATGGATCAGCCCAACCTAGCAAAACATTAGCAACCCAGTTAATTTACCAAGTCAGCAATAAAAGAGCCATGAGGTTTTCTATTTCCCTTGACCTCTGCCTAGCTATATTAAAATGAATTTGAGCCACAGACTGGCATAGGGTTGATTGCATTAAATTATGTATTGACATTTTATGTTTTAAAACAGGGGTCCCCAACCTTTTTTGCTCGTTAGCCACATTTATATTTAAATATATTTAGATATATTTCTCCAGTATTTTTGAAACTGCCCTCAATTGTCAAAGGCAGCAGGGGTGTAATTAATAAGTTACAGGATATGATGCGGGGAGATCACTGGGCATCACTGCATTATATTTATATAATGAACACCATTTAGGATTACAAGCACTGAGAATTTGGTTGGAAGATACCAATTTATACTCTAGAACAGAATTAAGTTATTTTGGAGTATGCACAATATCATAACTATTTTATGTTTGGAGGGCATTTATCTCCAAAGGTGTGCCACAGCAATGGTGGCATGGTTTGCGTTCCCATATACAGGGCTAGAACTAGTGGTGGCAGAAGAGGCACCTGCCTAGGGCTCAATCCAAGGGGGAGGGCACTTGGCAGGTACCTGTCTTCTGCCTACCACATGTTTGCTGCTTTCCCCTTCCTCCCCTCCCGGTGCTCTCTTCTCCATGACCCCCCTGCCAGCACTCTCTCCCCTCCATCACTCACCCTCCCCTCCGGCAATCTGCGCATGCATGAACAATGTACACAGCGTTCGCACGGAGGGGGGCCAGGGGAGTGCAGTGGTGGGCCAGGTCGCCTAGGTCACCCAGTCTGCTTGGCCCAGCACTGCTCATATATCAACCCCTTCATGGGGTGGGTAGAGAGGTGCCACATCTTTGAAGATGGATTAACCCTGAAGTGATGTATAGCAATGTACTATTGGTTTAATATAATGTATTAATCATCTGAGTATGATTTGGAGAGGGAGTACAGAGCAGGTACAAGATTGTTTGACATATTGTAATAATAATTAGTGATGGGCGAATTTATTCGCCAGGGGCGAATTTCCGCGATTCGCCGCTGGCGAATAAATTCGCGAAACGCCAGCAAAAATTCGCAGCAAAAAATTCGTCAAAAAAACGAGTCGCGCGACGCGCCAAAAACGACGCGACGTGCGCTGAAAACGACGCGACTCGATTGACGCGACGCACGTCAGAAACGACGCCACGCGTTTGACGCGACGCGCGCGACTCGTTTCGCGCATTTTTTCGCCAATTCGCGAATTTCTCTGGAAATTCGCAAATTTTTCGGCGAAGCGAAACGCGCGAGATTCGCCCATCACTAATAATAATGAATATGGTAATGAATATGGTATTGAATGTACATATAAGATTGGAGGAAGAGTGTATAATTCTTAGATAAAGGGAGAGGTGGCACCTGATATACATAGAAAGCCTATTAGTAGTAATTCCCTGTTTCTGAGAACTAGCCTGAGTCCCTTCTGGAGGGCATCAGCGTTTGGACATTTCCTCAAACTGAGTTCAGCATGTTCTCCTTGCAATGCCTTCCAGGGTGGGGGGCTATGGATCTATGGGAAAGGCTAGTAGAGAAGGGATATAGTGTACCAACTCTGAAAAAAAATATGTATATGCAGTGGGTCCTGACCATGGAGTTTTATTGGAAAAGGCGGTATTACTTTTGATATACAATACAATGTTACAAGTTCTCATTCGAAAACTCTATTGTGAATAAAACAGATTGATTTCTGTTCAAAGTTACTGGGATAATGCTGCCTTTCTACTTTGAGAAGGTATTGCTAACATTTGTGTAAATTACCACATTATATCTCATATCATATATATATATCCTTGATATCCTTGATAAAGGTCCCCAGGTGGGACCAAAACGTCGGAAATGCTGTGTTATTGAATAAAAAGACACTTTATTTACCTGAACAAAAAGAGAGTGCTGATCCTTCACATCTTTATATATACAGTACATTCCAAGGAATGATGCACTCCAGGACTTCATAGTGAGATTAAAAAATGAAGTTTATTTGTCCATTTAAAAAAATGGCATACAATTCATTAGCTATAACTGGAAATAAGAAAACTTTTTTTCTTATCACCCTTTTATATTTACCCTGCTTAAACTGAATTTTTGTTTTTTTACTGTTAAATACTGTATGCAGGATATGGCTCTGACACTGTGCCCTGTAGCATAACAACATTGTAAGGTTCAAAATACAGGAAAATGAAGCAAAAGAACACTCTAATAGGGGTATATTTATCAAAGAGTGAAGTTAGAGATCACCACAGCCCTCTAGAATGAAAGTCTGCTACGCTCAATTAATTTCTATACCATTTTAAAAGGCATATTTATCAAAGGGTGAACTTTCACCCATTGATAAGCACTCTTTTAAAAAGTCAGTTGAAAGAATGGAGAGTGGCAGAAGTATGTGAGGCTAGCCAGCAGAATTAAACTCCAAGGGGGGAATTCACTAAAGCGCGAAGTGAGTCCATCGCTGGTGTAAATTCGCCAGCGATGTAGATAGTCTAGCGCAACTTTGTACCCTAACACTGGCGAAGTTGCACTCTGGTGAAGAGAGCGAAAATTCGCCAATTCACTGTTAGTCATTCTTCTGAACGTTAGCCCTTTTGCCAGAGTTCACTTCGTCTGTGTTTTTTCCTTAGCGTAGGGTGATAGAAAAAAAATATCAACGGAAAAAAATTTTTGGGTACCCTGCTCCCCCCTTAATTTCCTAACATAGGGCATATATACTAGACATGGGGCACATGTGTAGGGCAATAAAACAACTAGATTAGGCTTTATTGGGTTCCCTGGGCTTGTGTAGTGAACTTTTGATAGCCCAATTTCGCTACCGTTCGCTTAGATGAATGCAACTTCACTTTTTAGGGAATTGGACGAGCGCTGGCGAAAATTTGCCAGGCGAAGTCTGGCAAACGCTGCGCTAGCGCAGCTTCACTTCTTAGTTAATTTCCCCCCAAAACTCTCCACTGCCTCCACAGGGAAATTCACATTTTAGACAATACACTAACCAGTGAATGAATCCTAGCTAGTCTTGACATTAAATAATATGCCTACAATTTCTCCTAGCATCTTGTAGATTGTAGCTGCACTTCTCAGCACTATGTGTACATGTAAAAAACTGTGGGGCAGATTTACTATTGGTCAAATTTCAAATGAAAAAAAAAATTCGAAATTCGACCAGGGAATAGTGGGGGAATAGTGGGGGAATAGTGGGGAATTTAAAAAATTTGAATTCAAATTTTTTTGCGCAATTCGATCGATCGAATGATCGAATAGGGAAAATTTGAATCGAATATTCGAACGATTTTTAATCGATTGATCAAATTTTTCTTATTTGATCTAGGGAATGATCCCCATTTCAGTAGGTTTAATCTGGTGAAGTAGGTGATCGAATTTAAATTTAAAGGGGAAGTATTCGACCATTGAATTTTCATAAAATTCGATTCAAATTTAATTTGAATATTCAAATTATTCGAATTCGAATATTTGATGGTTGAATATGGTCGAATTTGCCTAATTTGCATATTCAAAATTCTAATTCGAATCTTTTTGAAAATTTATTCGAATCCCTCATGTGAATATATGTGAATTTAGTAAATCTGCCCCTGTATGTGAGGGAAAATAGTTATTTTCTAATATAAATCAAAAAAGTCTAGTTAGTTTTCAGATTAATGCATATTTTCTGGAATCTTTGAATTGCAAAGATAAATAGAAATGCAAGTGCTCTGCTTTGATCTTCAAAGCTTACAAGGTGAAGTCTATGTTGTGTGTACTGATGACAACTGTACACCAGAGAAAATATTTGATATATATGCTGATCGTGTGAGTGCATATATTGACTGCATGTTTTGAATGTGCCCTTTAATAAATATCGACCTGTCAGTTTAAGATATGTTAATGCCATTATCAATCATAATGAGCCTTTGTGTAGTGCAATGATTAATGTTTCAAGCAAAACTAAACAGAATGACCTTAAAATAAATTTCAGAATTACACAGGTGCAAAGTAAATTCAAGAAAAAAGAGGAAGCTAAAATGGGTCAAAATCACTTGGATATGAATGCACCATCAAGTGTGGTTTTTCTAAAATAGATGCAATAGAGTGCCTATGTTGGTACTTGCATCCAAACACCTTCTCACACTTTGCCAACTAGTGATGGATCACACTTTCACAAATTTTGTGGAAAAGAGGAATGGGACAAATGTGTGAGTCATTATGGCCAATGTATTCATACTGCCTCTTCTGATGAATGATGCACTTTTTGATGTTGGGGAACTCTAGAGTTACCACAACCCTGGAACTGGACTTAGCTCCTAGGTTACAACACAGAGTTCCATCTTGGTGCATCAGACTTGGCATGTATGTTCTCCCTGTGTCTATGTGGATTTCCTCCCACACTTCAAAAAACCCATACAGACAGGTTAATTGTGTGAATGTAACTTTAGATTGTAAGCTCCACTAGGATAGGGGAATGTGAATGATCAGGGTTATCTAAATAACACAGCAATACATGTACATTTTTAACTGGGCAAATTTTCTATTTTGATTAAACGGGAACCATGTCAGGCTCTGCCTGCCCCACATGGGACCAAAAAATGCATCATTCTATAGCAGGCTACTGGAGCCCCTGGAACACAATTGCAGCCAAACAAATAAGAGCTTTACCAACAGGGTAGTCTTGTATCAGCAATTTATATAATTTATATGTCTGATGTACACACCTTTCTCTTGAACAGCACTACTGAATATGTTTCCTGCAAATATGAAGATAAAGTACTCACAAAATATACTAAAACTTTCCAGTTATAAATTAGCAGCAGAACAAATGAATGAATGTCTACTGTATATATTTATATCCAGGTTGGTTGGTTAAATACCACAAAGATAAGCAACAATTACAGATAAAAAAACAAGTCTTCTCTCCCAAAGCACATGCAAGTCTAGCAAATTTTTCAATTTCCAGAGAAAGAACTGTTACAGGGGAAATGTTTTCCAAATGGTGGGGAAAAATTAAATCTGAGTCTTACAAAATGAGTGTGTTAAAATCTGTTAAATTGAAGTATTTACAAATAAAACATGAAACATTTAAGAGGCAGTAAGAAAAATAATTGTAATAAATCTAGTTCTGACTTTATGATCATAACTTTGTAACTAAAAACCCCTGTCTTTGTTAACAAATGTACTTGCATATATACTGAATTACTTAGACAGGGGTCCAATTGTAGAGAATCACATTAGTTAATCACATTAGTGTTCTTTATAATCATTGTCATTACTTAGACAGGAGCCCAGAGAATGTGCACTGATTAATTGGCCAAGTCAGTACCACTTCCATTATACTTTTAATATATTTTTACTTAGGAGTGCACCCACAAACCCCCTCTTTGAATTCAAATTTACAGAACACATGGCAGCATAAAATGCTAAACCTTTGGATATTTTTTGCATGATGCAGATTTATGGTAAAACTCAAATATACATGAGCGGTTAAAAGTTTTTAATTTTGCTAAAATTTTGCTGTGACTTTTGAAAAAAAATAAAAAGTTTTTCTGTATGTGAAAACTGCAAGAAAAACTGATCAGTGGGGTGGTGTAATTGAAACAATAATAAGGGTGTTCTAATAAAAAATAATGCATAACTAAAACATCAACTCACTTGTAGAGAATATTGATGGGAGAATCTCCCCAGTTTTGCTTCGCCGAAAAATTAGCGACTCATTTTTTTAGCGAATTTTCGCCAGGCGAATTTTTGCTGGCGCTTCGTGAATTTATTCGCCAGCGGCGAATCGCGGGAATTCGCAACGAATTCGCCCCTGGCGAATAAATTCGCCCATCACTATTAGAGAATGTTCAATAAATGGGTTTCAAAAATAGGTAGATAAATGAAAGACATTGTCCATTAGGATTGAGTTGTTTTTTTAAACTGTGTGTGCATTTTTAATCACATTAGTGTTCTTTATAAACGTTGCCATTTCTTACTTTTTTCTAAAAAGAATCAAATATAAAACTTTCACCAGGATTTATATGGTGGGTTTATTATTTGTTTTAGAAGAAAAAAACTCAATTTGTAAAAAAGGGTGTTATTTAGAACATAGTCTTTAAAAAAACGAATCCAACCACAATGGAAGATTAAAAATAAATCAGCACTGTAGTGACAGCTAAAATGTTACAATAACTAAGGGGCAGATTTACTAAGGGTCAAATGTCGAGGGTTTTTAGTGCTTGAATTTGACTGGCGAATATTTGGCGAATAAATATTCACCAAAATCGAATACAATATTTGTCGGTTTTGAGTGCATTTTCAACTATTCGCCGCGTTCGATCATATGATTGAAATCCGGTAAAAGACTTTGGTTGGTTCAAACTGGCGAAGTAGGCAGTCGAATAAAAATTTAAGTTCTTTGACTGGCGAATAGTCGATCGCTCGAATATATATTTATTTGATCTATTCAATCTATTCGATGCACCCGAATATTCTATATTCGATGGTCGAAAATACTTAATTTGCATATTTGAATAGTCGCACAATCGAATATAGACTATTCACGCTAATATTCGAATCCATCACACAAATTTAGTAAATCTGCCCCTTAGACTATTTATAAAACATTAAACATTTTCCACAATGCAATTGATCTCATTACCTATTAGCATGTCTCTGTTGAAGGGTAAAATATTATACACTTCATCGGTTCATGTTAAAAATAGAAGTACAAAAAAATGTCTTAGAATATATATTGTCAACAGTTTGGTGTTAAAAATCATACAAGGCAAGGAGTGGGCACATAAGACCATACAAAGACAAGGACATACAGTAGTGATACTGGTTAAATTGTCATAAATATAACTTTCACAGAGGCTTTGCACAACTAGGTAATATATCCTCTGTGAGCACAAAATGAAATTGTTTTGCAGGATTTAAAAACATGAAAGAAAAACAGATCAGTAGTAAAGACTGTGAGAAGATATCGTACTATATGATCAGTAAGAGCCTCTAGGTGTATATTCTACATGGCTCCCTCAAGGGCTGTATGAATAAACATAAACGTCTGTTAAAGATTGTGTATTGCTTCTTATGAAAATATATAATCCTCCCCAAAACAGATACTGCCTGTTGTTAAAGTGCTTCAAGCTGAATTCCATTACTGGGAAATGCTTTATCTAAAACTTACAATAGTTGAAAAATAATGTTGATAGTTGTGTCCTGAGTTCCTTCTCACTTGAGAGGACCACTAGAGGGCAGCACCATTAGCTATGAATTGAGTTCGCGCAAAACAACTTATACTTATAATGATAAAAATGTAATATTTTAATAAAAAGATTGGCAAATAACTAATTCAGCAGGATTAGCAATTAGGACCATAAAGCAGATTTGATTCATGCCTTGCAAAGCTTTTTTTTGTTTCAATTCATTGTTAATTAAGCCTTTAAAGTACTGAAAATCCAAGTAAGCAATTGATTTAAAATGATGTATATCTTGTTATATATTTATATATACATTAGCCAAGATTGGAATGCACAATGTCTGGGTGCCAGTCGAAAAATAAACAAACTGTATCTTGCCAGGTGATGGCACACCAATTTACATTTCAACTCCATATTCGTCAGGGAAAGAAAACATAACAGTGCGTCTAGTTGAAACGTTGGAATGTTTTTGGAGTTGAAACGCTGGATTATATATATATGTATGTGTCAGACAGGAACATCATATATTATGTACTGCTAGAGAGATTTGGTAAAAAAATATACCATTAGTGATTCGCAAAACGCCAGCGAAATTTATTTTTTTCAATGCCAGCAATGGGCGCCAGTGTCCAAAAACAGATGCCCGCGTCCAAAACAAGACATGGCAGCGTTTTGTGAGTTTTTCAAAGCGAAACACCGCTGAGTCACCCATCACTATATACCATATACAACTGGAACATGGAGTTATTCAGGATTTTTAGTTTGTCGCAGAATAGTTTGGGTGCAGAATAGTGGAAAATTATTTATAGCTTTTCATGGCTCACTTGCATGTCCAAGCTTTGTCCAGCTTGTGGATTGAGTACTGATATCTCATCCCAAATCTCACCCTAACTAACCTTCCAGCTAGACTTTCAGGAGACCAAGTGGCCATTCTCTCCAATCTTCACCATTACTGGCTTTCAGGTTCAGCCCCTAGCCACCACTGCTCTCACTTTAGGAATCACTGGTTTAGAGACTACTACAATTCCATCAAAATTAAACTATTACCAAATAATTTTTTATGGTATTAGAATTCTTTATCATCTGGATGTTTTGAATAAATGAAATCCAAATTACAAACCAATGTTGTTTAGACAAAGGGGCAAATTTACTAAAGAGTGACAGCGTCCACTTCGCTCACATCACACCACCTCCCCATACTGTATGTTGCAGCAAATGCATTACATTACACAAGCCTGGGAATCCTTAATAAAAGAATATAGTTATTATATTGCCCTGCACGTGTGGCCTCTGTATAGTTTATGTTGCTGAAGTTAGCAAATGTATGTTGGAAGCCGGGTACACCAAAAAAAGTTATGATCTTTTGCAGCCTATCACCCTGTAAATATGAAAAGACGTTAGAATTTTTTTTGTGAATTTCTACTCTATTGCACTTCGCCTGGTCAGGGCTGGCAAGTCTGGCGCAAGAGGTAATGTTCAGGAAAATCCGCATCTTTGTGAATTGGTGTGGTAACGATCTTTCACCAGAGCGAAAATTCACCTGGCATTAGAGTGCAAAGCTACGCTAAGGGCTCTTACACACAGGTGTTTTTACCTGCGCTTCCCTGCGTTCCGTTTTTCTGCGTTCAGCGGCAGGGGAGCGCAGGTATAGACTCACTCAATTATTTTCTATGGGGCTGTACTCACATGAACACATGTAGGCGCAGAACGCAGGAAAAATTCAGCATGTTGTGTCTGAACCTGCGTTCGGCGCCTACATGCGTTCGTGTGAGTACAGCCCCATTGAAAATAATTGAGTGCGTTTATACCTGCGCGCCCCTGTGGCTGAACGTAGAAAAACTGAACTAATAAAACTCTCCTTTGCTAGCAAAAGGGTGCCTGCGCACGTTCGTAAATCAGCAAAGTAAGAAAAATTACATCATGCTAGCGAATTTTCCCTAGTGTTAGTCACTTCACCCCCCACTGATACTGATACATACAGTATACTGATAACATATACTATATATTAAGAGGCACATTTACTAAAATTCTAATTAATCAGATTTTTTAATGAAAATTAATCCGACCAAACTCCCTTCCATGATCATAACTCATTTATCAATAATTTTTCTCAAAAAAATCTGAGCAACAAAATCAAGCATCAATTTGCATCGTACGATTGCTGCTCAGGTTACATCATTTTAAAATAACTTTCTACTTGATAATTCTTGAGCAAATCTACTGAATTATTTTATTAAAGAACTGCTGGTGTGTCCAATTGGATGGAATTGTCCATGGTACTTCTAAGCTCTAAATTGTATAGGTGAGAAAATACTGTGGGGAATAAAATTAAGTACAAATTAAGAACAATTTAACAAGGTAAACATGGCTTTATGTGGAAGTAAAACTATTATGTACGTATTATGTTATTTAAAATTAAAATACTGATAATTTTATAATACAGAAGTGTCCCAGAATTCCAATGATTTGCTTTGGGTACAATTAGGCAAAAAGTTGCACACGCACCCCAGGCCTCTCCAAAAAAATTATTAACAGTGCATGGACTTAGGAGGACGGCACCTCCATGTTTAACAGGAATCGAAATAAATCCAGCACACGTATAATGCTTATGTTATTTAAAGTTTAAAATGCTGATAATTTTATAATACAGAAGCGTCCCAGAATTCCAATGATTTGCTTTGGGTACAAACATCGTTGTGAATCAAACACATTCCTGGTCATATGAATGAGACAGTGGGTTAACAGCTGTCAGTCCATCAGGGATAATTGCATTTTAATGAAAGCAAGGGATGCATAGCTTACTAGGGCACATCTTCTTGATTTGCTGAATTGTTTTGTTGATTATGGGGCTACTAACCTTTATCCTGGTGTCAACAAAGATGACTGATGGAGTGATACCTTTAATTAATAACAAGTCAGGCTATTAGCTAGCTGGTTGTAAGCATACACAAGCTGCAACCCAAAAAACAGATATGGTAATATAACATTAAAGTATTTTTTTTCTTATTAAGAAAGTGTTTACTACACATAAAGTAATTGCTACAAATTGTGTTTGTGTGGTGAGGCATTATTAATTAATGTTCTACAATTAATCAAATGAGCACTAAACTTCCATTACATTTACTTTAGGTTTAAAGGAAATACAGTCCTGTTCGTTTTGCTGCTTGCTTAAATGAAGGCATTTTTATGTTTGTGAGATTCCAATTGCAATCCAAATAATCCACATTTATAAAAAAGATTTTTTTCTGTGATAATAAAACAGTACTTTGTACTTGATCCAAATGAAGATATCGTTAACCCTTATTGGAAGCAAAACCAGCCTGTCAGGGACAAGGCACTTCCAACTGCACGTGACTTTAGGGGGCAGATTTACTGAATTTCGAATTTAAAGGGGAAGTGGTTGAATTGCAAAAACATTCGAATTCAAATGTTTTTAATGCAATTGGACCAATGAAACGATTGAATACAAAAAAAATTTGATCGATTGATTAAATAATTTGAATCGAACGATTCAAACTATTTTATCCCTTCGAATAAATATTTTTATATTCGATCACAAAATACTTTAAAACACCTATGGGAGCTTCCCATAGGGTTTTAAAGCAATTTGGAATGTCCAAGTTGGTGAACTGGCCTATCGAATTTTTTTTAAAGGGGAAGTACTTTCGACCATCGAATATTCGAATATTCTAATGCAATTAAATTACAATAATTCAAATTATTCAAATCGGTCAAACATGGAAAATTCGATGGTCAAAGTCACCTAATTCGCATATTCAAAATTTGAATTCAATAATTTTTTTTTTAATTCGGTCGAATTTAGAATCCTTCATGTGAATTTAGTAAATCTACCCCTAATTGTGGCTATCAGGGGTCTCTCACCCACCTTGCACACAGGTTAGACTTGCATAACAGCACCCCAATACCCACAAAACACACACAACTTGCTGCCACCACTCTCAACTTCAAACTGGTGTTGAGAGAAACCAGTTACTCTAGTAGCGGAAGGGTTAATGGAATTCAAACACACACTTACTACCAGCACTCAAATGGTTAAGTAGCATACAGAAAGACTAACATTTCCATTCAGCATGTAGAGGGTCTATGCTCACGGTTACTCTGATATTACAAAAAGAGACCTACATTCAATAATACAGTTTATTAAATAAAAAGGGAAAACATGGAAAACCTATACTTAGCTTCAAGATATAGAAGACAAGGGGCGTGGCCTGGAAGCTGAGAGAGATGGCTGCCTAACTTCAGAGCTCCGTCCATAAGGCCCACTTTAAGCCTACATAAGCACCCTGGGTTACATACTCAATACCCACAACAACATCTAAAGCAACCTCAACATCCCAAAAACTAAAAACGGAAATCACCGGCACACAGAAACGCTGTGGAGAGGCACGCGCCCGCCCTGTGAATAGAGAAGCCGACACACAAGTGTATACGCTAGGCCGCAACCCGCGGTGACGCGTAAGTGACAGGCAAAACCGGGTGAGAGATAGCCGGATCCTCCGATATATGGGGAAAAAGTCACTGACAGAAGCGCAACCGATCGGAAGCTAAAAGAGGCACCATTGGAAACACCAGAAGTAAGGTGAGGAGAGAGGAGCGGGGAGACCACGTGACAGACATAACGCCAGCCCAATATAAACAGATCCACTAGGCCCGCACACCACCAGTACCCACTGAATACAGGGACCCTCAAATAAGAACAGCGGGGCAGTTAATACCTCCTACCAACTGAGCTGTGGGGAGAGCTGTGTACCCACCTTGTATGCAGAGGAGCTGACGCGCAAGTGCCTATACTAGGCCGCAACTTGCGGTGACACGAGAGTAAGAGGCAGAATCAAGAGGGAGACAGCCAGATCCCTCGCTATATGGGGAAATAACCTCAACCCATACACAAAGTGAAGGGACACGGACGGATACACAGTCTATCTAAAGCCAGAGAAAAAAACACTGGGAACACCAGTAGCAAGGTGAGAGAGGCCAAAGGGGGCAATTAAGTGGCAGATATAACACCTCCCAATACAAACTAACCCATTAGGCCCTCACACCACCAGCGGTCACTGAGTACCGGGATCATCCGGAAGTCAGAGCGGGGCACTAATACCACTCCCCAACCGCGAACAAAACCTATCAGGCCCTCACAACAGCAACAGCCACTGAGCACCAGGACCCTCCGGAAGTCAGACCGAAAAAACCAACACCGAAACCGCGCACAAAAACAGAACTCCCAAAGCACCTGCCCAACAACCAATACCAGGATAAAAACAACCCATAAAGAGACTCTCAAGATCAAACTCCACATACGAAGCGAAGTCTATACAGATACAAAGAAAGACCTCTAAATCCCCACACAAGCCAGGAGCCACAACTCTGAAAATACCAAAGTATAGAACACCCAACCTACCAAAAACTCCTGAGCGGATAGACAGACGCGAACCCCCAGTGCTATTTCCGTGCAAAGATCCGACGAACACAATATCTGCTAGAACAAATACAGCAGCATTGCCGAACCACGAACAAATTAAAAAAAGCAATCATAAACCCAAGACAAGCTAAAGAGATCTAAAGACTGATATCTACCTATGACACACATCTAACCACATAAGATATCCTAATATCCCTACAAGCTCAACTATGACGAGCAGAAGACAACAGCAACCAACTAACGCCCCTGAAACAACGGCGGACTTCTTCAAAAGCAAACCTACAAAAAATGTCAAACAACCTAACCCTCCAGTAGAACAGGAACTAGATTCCCCATGCACCAAAAAAGACATGAACGAACTCAAAACCCTCCTTCTAGGATTCAAGGAAGAGATCCAAAACGAAATACGAAATTCACTTATAGATATTAAATCAGATATTACAACACTAGATCAAAGAGTCCAAGTGCTAGAACAAGCCCAAGAATCTACACAAGAATCCACTTCCAACATGGAAACACTTTTACAGGACTTACAGACACAATTAAGAGACCTACAAGATAACCATGAAGACCTCGAAAATCGCAACAGAAGAAACAATTTACGTCTGAGGGACATACCAGAAACGGTACATTTGGACTCATTCCTACAAAAATATTTTAAAGCTCTAGCACCAGGAGTGGAAGACAGATATATGTTGCTTGACAGGGCACTTCGTGCAAGACCAAAACCGAACCTCCCACCCAGGGATGTGATAGTACGATTTCATTACTTTCAAACCAAAGAGACTGTTTTGAGAGCAGCCCGAACTTCACAAATTGAAATTGAAGGTATATTTCCGAAAATATTCACGGATCTAGCCTCCTCAACTCTGCAGAAGCGGAAAGATCTCAAACCTCTGACAGAAGTACTAAAACAAAAAAACATCCCTTACAAATGGGGATACCCATTCAAACTTATATACCAACAAAATGGCCTCACATACACCATAAAACACCCGAACGAAATAGAGGATGCACTGATATACCTCCAAGAACACTCCAAAGATCCTCCAGACACAGAAACACAAGACTCCAATGCCCACAATATTGAGCACCATTAGGAGACCTAAACCCACCTGCACAGGAGATAAAGACTTCTAAACTATCAAAAAAGCCAATACACCTCACTTCAAGGGAAAACATATAAACCAGTATTACAGAATGGAACAGACTAAAAGAAACTAAATTCCAGAAACAAAAATTAAGACCCCTTCAATGGACCATACAACAAATGG